>JAJPUD010007527.1:3698-15326 GCA_023553655.1 Myrmecobius fasciatus | reverse complement strand
TGAAGAGGTGGAAAAAAATGTTTGTTAAAATTCACTCATAAACCCATCTGGCCCTAGGGAAAAAAAAAAAAAAGAAAAAGAAATTGTGGCTCCCAACAAAACTGCAAATAAGAAAGTGAGCAAGTGGCATCAGAACATCATTCTCATCTGAACTGAGTAAAGAAGGGAAGAATATATATATATAGTTGAAAAATCATGTTTAATAGGGAAGGGGGAAGGCAAGAGTTAAAGCAAATGAAGGTATGGAATGGAGAGTAAATTAAAGAATATAATAGAATAAAAATAGTCCCTTTAAGGGAGGCAGGGGGAAAAGAAGGAAGGGAATAAAATAATAAGATAGAGGAAAATACAGTTAAGCAACATAACTTTAAATGTGAATGAAATGAGCTCACTCATTAAAGAGAAGAAGATAGCACAATGAATTAGAAAAACAGAATCCAGCAATGTTTTTATTATTATTGTTATTATTCTTTAGAAGAAATAAAGTTGAAACAGAAAATTACCTGCAAAATTAAAATATGGAACAGAAGAAGAAAAATTTATATTTCAGATGAAATTTTAAAAAATCAGAGATAATCATAACTTTAAGGAAAACAAAACCAAAATAATTTTATAAAGATCATCAGGGAAATGTATTTTGCTAAAAATTAACACAGTATTAACATAAATACTGAAAATACGTGCAACAAATAAAAGCATCAAAGTATTAAAGAAACTTAAAAGAGTTGTTGGAATAAATAGTACAAATATAATAATCAAGAATGTAGTTAACTCTTCAAAGACATTGAAAAAGCTGACCATAAATTTCTAATAGAATTTTAGAAAATGTAGACTTCATAATTTTTTGGAAGTAATGACTAAGATTAGAAACCAATATGACAATCTGTAATTTATCTGTTATACCTTCACAAAAATTAACTTTATATTGCTGCATAAAATCCTTACAAATACATGGCAATAACAGCTATGCAAAAAAAATGATATTAAATAATAGACCTTTGAATAATGGTTAAAAATAGAAGCAAAATAACATTAATAAAGAATGGGTAAATTAAAAAACAAATGATAGGAACAATAATTACATTAATTAAAACAATGAAATACTCCAAAATTTGTGGCATACACTCAAAATATTATTTAAGGGAAAATATGTATTTCTAAATGCTCACATTCAAACTGGGGCACTGATGCATTGTTGGTGGAACTGTGAACAGATCCAATCATTCTGGAGAGCAATTTGGAATTATGCTCTAAAAGTTATCAAACTGTGCATACCCTTTAACCAAGCAATGTTTCTGTTGGGCTTATATCGCAAAGAGATCTTAAAGGAAGGAAAGGACCCTACTTGTGCAAGACTGTTTGTGGCAGCCCTTTTTCTACTGGCTAGAAACTGGAAACTGAATGGATGCCCATCAATTGTAGAATGGCGGAATAATTATGGTATATGAATGTTATGGAATATTATTGTTCTATAGGAAACGACCAGCAGGATGATTTCAGAGAGGCCTGGAGAGACTTGCATGAACTGATGCTGAGCGAAATGAGCAGAACCAGGAGATCATTATACATGTCACAACAAGACTATATGATGATTAATTATGATGGACATGGCTCTCTTCAACAATGAAATGTTTCACACCAGTTCCAATTGTTCAGTGAAGAAAGCCATACACACCCAGAGAGAGGGATATGAAATGTGGATCACAAAATAACATTTTCATGCTCTCTATTGATGTTTGCTTGCATTGTGTTTCCTTTCTCAGATTTTTTTTTTCTTGTAGATACGATTTTTCTTGCACAGCAATGATAACTGTGGAAATATGTATACATATATTGGATTTGTCAAGTATTTTAACATAATAAACATGTAGTAGATATCCTGCCATCTAGGGGAGGGGTGGGAAGTAGGGGGTGAAAATTTGTAACAGAAAGCTTTGTAAGGGTCAATACTGAAGAATTACCCATACTTATGTTTTGCAAATAAAAAGCTTTAATAAAGAAAGAAAAAAAAATGCTCACATTGATATATAGTAAAAGTAAGTCAATAAATTACACACAAATTAAGTAAACAGATTGGATACAAAATGAACTAAATCAATAAAAAATCCTTTAAAACAACAACAAAAATATTAAGACAAACACCAAAATAAAAAAAAAAACTTGAAAATCAAGGGAAATATATAAAAATTAACATAAAATAATTCAATTGATGAAACTAACAGCAAAACATTTTAGAAAAAATGAAACAAAATATATATGCCATTAAATAATTTAATTAAAATGCAAAAGAACCTCTAGTTACTAATTTCAGACTTTAAAAAAAATAAATTTACAACATTGAAGAAGAGAAAAAAAATGTTATGTTGCCCAATTACAAGCAAAAAATAGTCTAAACTAAATGGATGCAGATTTCAAAAAATATAATTTAGCTACATGAAAAGAAGAGAAAATAAAAAGTTCAAAAAATCTTACCATTAAAAAATAGTAAATTTATAAGTAAGAAATGAATTTATGAAGGGAAAAACAAATAAGTTTTTATAGATTTAAAACTCCTAATAAAATTTTACTAAATTTGATTGAAAATTCTATTGAATATTTAAATTAAAATTACTTTTAATACTAGATGAGCTGTCCAGAAGAAGAAAAAGTAAATTTAGGGTGTCCTATATGATTCCTTCTCTCACCCATATATGGTCTTCATACTTAAACCAGGGAAAATCAAAATAGAAAATGAAAATTACATAGCTATTTTCCTAATGCATATTGATGCAAAATGTTCAAATAAAATAGTAGCAAGGAAGGTATAACAATATATTTTTTAAATCTTACAATATCCAGAAGTATATCAGCAACTTGGTTGGACATTGGATAAAGATTCAGGTCTGCAGTCACGAAGACTCATCTTCCTTAGTTCAAGTTAAATAAGATCAAAAGACATGTATGTGTAGTTTTCAGAGGAAGAAATCCAAGTTTAAAAAATCATGGTAAAGATACTGTAAAAAGGCTGGAGGGGCGGAGCCAAGATGGCGGAGTGAGCAACTCTCTGTGTCCTCCTCTGATCTTCTCTCCAGTCAACAGTAAAATAAACCTCTAAACTGATCTTCAACTAATCCAGAAATATTTGGACTAATAAATTCTGCTTGCTGAAGTTACCTTTGAAGAACTCCATAAAGGTCTGTTTCAGTCGGGCAGAGGGGGTGAGCAGTGGGAGTGAGCAGTTTGCCCTGCAACCAGGAGAGATATGAAACTGGGCGGGGCTCAGCATGGCAGAAACTCAAAACAGCTAGTGAGAGTTTCTGAGGCACTTGGGACACTCTGCCCTGATTGCAGGCAGGTGCTCTGACTGATCTGCCTTTTGTAAAAGGCAGTTGGTAGCCCGTGGCAAACACATGGTCCTGCCCCAACAGGCCAGCACCAGAAGTTAATTACCGGAATTTCCCCAGGGCAAACTACCACAGCTAGCCACTGCTTCACTGCTTTGCACAGACCCCAAGCTTTTAAAATAAACAAATAAATAATGAATAAGAAGCAGAAGAGAGCTCTTACCATAGAGAGCTTTTATGGAGAGAAAGAAAGACAGACCCCACATCCTGAGGTACTTGTAGACAAAGTAAATCCAGAGGAAGTCATCAAGGGAGATATAGCCTTGTCCCCTTTTCAAAAAGCCTTTCTAGAAGATTGCATAAAGAATCTCAAAAAAGAGCTGGATGATAAATGGGAAAATAAACTGAGTTAAGTGCAAGAAGGATTTAATGCCCTACAAGAAGGATATAACACCCTGCAAAAGAGATATGAAAAAGACACTAATTTATTGGAAATAGATAATAATGCACTGAAAAATGAAATTAGTGAAGTGAAAAAAGAGTGCAATGAACAAATTGGTCAGTTACAAAAGGAGCTAAAAAAGGTAATTGAAGAAAATAACCCTTTAAAAACAAGAATTGAACAAATGCAAGTGAATGACTCAATAAGACTTCAAGAATCAGTCAAACAAAATTTAAAAAAAAATGAAAAATTAGAAGAAAATATGAAATATCTCCTAGGAAAAACAACTGACTTGGAAAATAGATCTAGGAGAGACAATCTAAGGACTTCCTGAAAGCCATGATGAAAAAAAGAATCTAAACACTATCTTCCAGGAAATCCTGAAAGAAAATTGCCCTGAGGTTGTAGAATCAGAAGGCAAAATCACCACTGAAAGAATTCACCGATCACCTCCTGAAAGAGACCCCAAAATTAAAACCCCAAGGGATATCGTGGCTAAATTTCAGGACTATCACACGAAGGAAAATGTTCTGCTAGCAGCCAGAAAGAAGCAATTCAAATACTGAGGATCTATAATTAGAATCACACATGATCTGTCAGCCTCTGCATTGAAGGATCAATAGACCTGGAACCAGATATTCCGAAAGGCAAAGGAACTCGGATTACAGCCAAGAATAACTTAGCCAGCTAGAATGAGCATTATCCTCCAGGGAATAAGATGGTCATTTAATGATATAGGTGAATTTCACCTATTTCTAATGAAAAGACCAGATCTGAACAAAAAATTCTACCTCTAAATACAGAACTCAAGAGAAGCATAAAAAAAAGGTAAAAAGGAAAGGACTCTTGAAAACTTTATTTCTACTATGGGGATACTTATAGATTGGAGTATAATTAGATATTACTTTGATAATATGAAAAAGAAAACTACAGGGGGGAAAGGCTATCATACTGGGAGAAAGAGGGAAAAGGTAGTTAAATAAGATTTTTTTAAAAAGAGGTAAAAATAAGGTAAAATCTCATGAAGAGGCAAAGAAAACCTAATATAATTGAGAGAAAGAAGGGAGGGAGATGAGCATTGTGGAAATCTTACTCTCATCAGATTGGGCTCTAAAAGTGTATATCAGACACTCCAAAGATCTCCAAAGATCTGTCATACCTAACAGACAGTCAAAATATACTAGTGGGGGATCTCAACCTTGCTCTCTCAGAATTAGATAAATCAAACCGCAAAATAAATAAGAAAGAAACTAGGTAGGTAAACCAATTGTTAGAAATTTGTGGGATATGGCCAAAGCTGTTATAAGGGGCAGTTTTATAGCTCTAGATGCTTACTTCCATAAAATAGAGAAAGAAAAGATCAACAAATTGGGCTTATCATTAAAAAAACTTGAAAAAGAACAAATTAAAAAACCACAATTAATACCAAATTGGAAATTCTAAAAATGAAAGGAGAAATTAATAAAATTGAAAATAAGAAAACTATTGATTTAATAAATAAAACTAAGAATTGGTTTTGTGAAAAAACCAACAAAATAGATAAGCCTTTAGTTAATTTGATAATAAAAAGGAACAAGGAAAATCAAATTGTTAGTCTCAAGAATGATAAGGGAGAACTTTCCTCAACTGAAGAGGAAATTAGAGTAATAATTAGGAGTTACTTTGCGAACTTTATGGTAGTAAGTTTGATAATCTAAATGAAATGGAGGAATATCTACAAAAATATAGATTGCCCAGGTTTACAGAAGAGGAAATAAATTATTTAAATAGCCCCTATTAGAAAAAGAAATAGAACAAGCTATTAATCAACTCCCTAAGTAAAAATCTCCAGGGACAGATGGATTTACATGTGAATTCTACCAAACATTCAAAGAACAATTAATTCCAATACTATACAAACTATTTGAAAAAATAAGGACAGAAGGTATACTGCCAAATTCCTTCTAGGATACAGATATGGGGCTGATAGCTAAACCAGGTAGGGTGAAAACAGAGAAAGAAAATTGTAGACCAATTTCCCTAATGAATATTGATGCAAAAATCTTAAATAAGATATTAGCAATGAGATTACAGAAAGTCATCCCCAGGATAGTACAATATGACCAATTAGGATTTATCTCAGGAATGCAGGGCTGGTTCAATATTAGGAAAACTATCAGCATAATCAATTATATTAATAACCAAACTAACAAAAAACATATGATTATCTCAATAGATGCAGAAAAAGCATTTGATAAAATCCAACACCCATTCCTATTAAAAACACTAGAGAGTATAGGAATAAATGGACTTTTCCTTAAAATGATTAGTAGCACATACTTAAAACCATCAGTAAGCATCATATGTAATGGAGATAAACTAGAACCATTCCCAATAAGATCAAGAGTGAAACAAGGCTGCCAACTGTCACGATTATTATTTAATATTATATTAGAAATGTTAGCTTTGGCAATAAGAGAATAAAAAGAGATAAAAGATATTTGAGTAGGTAATGAAGAAACCAAATTATCACTCTTTGCAGATGACATGATGGTATATTTAGAGAATGCTAGAGACTCAACTAAAAAACTACTAGAAACAATTCACAACTTTGACAAAGTTGCAGGATTCAAAATAAACCCACATAAATCATCAGCATTTTTATATATTACCAACAAAGTTCAGCATGACGAGATACAAAAAGAAATTGCATTCCAAATAACGGATGATAGTATAAAATATTTGGGAATCTATTTGCCAAGGAAAAGTCAGAAATGATATGAACTACAAAACACTTTCCACACAAATAAAATCAGACCTAGTCATTTGGAAAAACATTAAGTGTTGATGGGTAGGCCGAGCGACTATAATAAAAGTGACAATACTACCCAAACTAATCTACTTATTTAGTGCTATACCAATCAAATTTCCAATAAATTATTTTACAGATCTAGAAAAAAGTATTAGCAAAGTTCACTTGGAAGAACAAAAGGTCAAGAATGTCAAGGGAATTAATGAAAAAAAAAGGCAGATGAAGGTGGCCTTGCTGTACCAGATCTAAAACTATGTTATAAAGCAGCGATCATCAAAACCATTTGATACTGGCTGAGAAATAGAGCAGTTGATCAATGGCATAGGATAGGTTATCAGGACAATCTAGGTTTAGCAATTTAGTGTTTGATAAACCCAAAGACCACAGCTTTTGGAATATGTACTCACTATTTGGCAAAAACTGCTGGGAAAATTGGAAACTAGTGCGGAAGAAATTAGGGCTTGACCCACATCTAACACCACATACCAAGATAAGATCTAAATGGGTTCATGATCTGGATATAAAGAGGGATATTATAAGCAAATTAGAGGAACGTAGTATAGTTCACCTCTCAGACCTGTGGAGATGGAATAAATTTATGTCCAAAAAAGATCTGGAACTCTTAATTGAATACCAGATAGATATTTTTGATTCTATTAAGTTAAAAAGTTTCCGTACAAACAAAATTAATGCAGACAAGATTAGGAGGAAAGCATCAAATTGGGAAATCATCTTTACGTTTAATATTTCTGATAAAGGCCTCATTTCTAAAATATATAGAGAATTGTCTCATATTTATAAGAATTCAAGCCACTCTTCAAAAGATACATGGTCAAGGGATATGAACAGACAATTTTCAGATGATAAAATTAAAACCATCTCCAGTCATATGAAAAGTTGCTCCAAATCACTATTGATCAGAGAAATGCAAATTAAGACAACTCTGAGGTACCACTACACACCTGTCAGATTGGCTAAAATGACAGGAAAAGATAACGATGAATGCTGTAGGGGATGTGGGAAAACTGGGACACTAATACATTGTTGGTGGAACTGTGAATGGATCCAACCATTCTAGAGAGCAATTTGGAGCTATGCTCAAAAAGTTATCAAACTGTGCATACCATTTGACCCAGCAAAGTTTCTATTGGGCTTATATCCCAAAGAGATCTTAGAGGAGGGAAAGGGACCCACATGTGCAAGAATGTTTGTGGCAGCCCTTTTTGTAGTGGCTAGAAACTGGAAACTGAATGGAGGTCCATCTATTGGAGATTGGCTGTATAAATTATGGTATATGAATGTTATGGAATATTATTTCTCTGTTAGAAACGGCCAGCAAGATGATTTCAGAGAGGGTTGGAGAGACTTGCATGAACTGATGCCGAGAGAAATGAGCAGAACTAGGAGATCATTATACACGGCAACAACAATATTATATGATAATCAACTCTAATGGACATGGCTCTCTGGACCAAAGACTTGTCTCAAACCATTTCCAATTGTTCACTGAAGAAAGCCATATACATCCAGAGAGAGGGATATGAAATGTGGACTACAACATAACATTTTCATGCTCTTTATTGATGTTTGCTTGCAGTGTGTTTCCTTTCTCTGATTTTTGTTTTCTTGTAGATAGGATTTTTCTTGCACAACAACTTGTCAAGTATTTTATCATTATTAACATGTAATGGACTTCCTGCCATCTAGGGGAGGGGTGGGGACTGGGGGTAAAATTTGTAATGGAAATCTTTGTAAAGATCAATGCTGAGGAACTACCCATACATATTTTATGCAAATAAAAAGCTTTAATAAAAAAACATACTGTAAAAAGCACTAATAATTAGAAAGGTGAAACTCATTTATTAAAATATCATCATGCCCATCAGATTGATTAAGTGAAAAACAAAAAGATAAATACCAAATTCTGGAGGGGTTGTGTCAAAGAACTAATTTTCTTTGGTGACAAAAAGAGCTGTATTTCTGAATCCCCTTTCGAACTTCCTGTTCAAATTGGCCAATTTTACTTTAAGTAATTTTTTCTCCTTTTCCAAGCTGTTGACTCACTTTTCATAATCCTTATATATCACTCTCATTTCTTTCCCTATTTTTTTCTTCTATCTCCATTATTTGAGTTTTAAGCTTTTTATTTTAAGTTTTTTATTAACTTCCATGAGTTTTTTCTGAGTGTGATACCTTTACTTACTTTTCTTTGGGGTTTTGTCCATAGGTGCTTTAATGTTGTTCCCCTCTGAGTTTGTTGTCTTGATCATTCTTATCACCATAATAATTTTTTATGGTGAGGTTCTTTTTTTGTTGTTGTTGGGTTTTTGTTCATCTCTTTTTTGTGCTTTTCTCTTTCTTTTAAATTTTACCTCTGCTACAAATGTGGAAAGGGCACTAGTGGTCCTTGACTTCTTGTGCCAGTGGCTGCAGGTCCTGGCTGATAATCTGTGCACTAATGTGGCTCTGAGACTCACAGTGAATATTCTTGTCTGATGCTCTACTAAGTGAGGAGTAGTTGATCTTTTTGGAATATTTTGATGTCTAGCAATTTTCTTGGTGCTGAGCCACATTCTTAGTGCTGCTATCCGGAATGTGCAGTCCCATGTAGTGATTCTGTATTTCCCTGCGGCTACCAGAACTATATTTTGATCTTATCACTGAAGGCTTCCTGTTTCCCCGTTCTATGTTGAAATATGGTGGTTCTCAGAGCTGCAGTCGGGCTATAACCCTGGCTATATTGAAGCACATGGTGTTGTTGCTCTCTTGCTCCACTGCACTAGAATTCATGATATACTTCTTGTTTGCTGAAGTGGTGTTTGTTTGGGTATTTCATGTCCCTGACTGGTATTTTTCTTTTACTTATTTAGAAAGACTTTTTTGCTCAACTTCTAAATTTCCTGAACTAAGGGATTTTTTTCTCTCCATCTTTTTACTGGATCTACTGATCTTGGATTTGTTTTGTGGTACAATTTTATGGATGTTTGGAGATGAATGAAGGAGAGTTACAATAGCTTACTGCTTACCCTGCTCTGTTGGCTTCTAGAAAACCCAAGAAAGAGCAAAAAGGACTCATATTTACAAAGTATGGCAGCTCATTATTTTTTGGTCACAAACAACTAGAAATTCATCTATGACTTAACAATGGCTAAAAAGTTACAGTACATTTAAATTATAAGATAATATTATGGTATAACAAATGAAAAGGGTGGCTTCAAAAAATAACTGATAACTCTTATATGAACTTGGGTAAAGGGTAGTAAAAATACTAGAGCAACTTATACAATAACTACAATTTTATTTAAATAATCTAATCTGAAAAATATAAGAACTCTAAACATCACATCGACTAACTGTAATTTCAAGGGAATCATAATGAAACATGCTATCCACTCCTAGCTTCAACATTGATTGATTCAGCATGTAGATCAAAACATTTTTCTTTTCCATCCCCCTTTTCTCCCTTCCTCCCTCCCTTCTACCCATTTCCTTCTTTCTTCCTTCCTTCCTTCTTTCTTTTCATGAAAATAGGGTAATATGATAATAAATAGCAAGAAGTCCAGTCAGCTGTACAACTGCTGGTCAAGGACGATAATGCATAGCAAGATTGTTATAGTAATTTTTAGGAAGACTATGAAGGAATTTAAATAAAAAAGATTTTTTTTCTGTAGGAAACCAGCTATATTTGAGCTGGTATGGCATGGCAGATCTGTGGTTTTGCTATATTCCTTGGTTCCTTTTTTAAAATAACTATTAATAATGAGAGACTAGAGAAATAAGCAATGGATTAAGAGGTAATTGGAAGAAGAGATGAAAGCAAGAACTATAATAGTGTGCTTAATAAAAAGATATAGGTGATAAAGATAATTTGGGATAGAGTTAAGAAGAACTGAAAAATGACATGCTTTACAGAATAAGTGAGAATGAAGAGTCAAAGATGATTCCACTATTTTGAACCTGGATGTCTTGGTACTGTGAAAAAAAATGAAATATTTGGAAAAAGAGCAGTTTTAAAGAAAAGATGAACTAATTTCAAATTTTACCTCTCATATGCTATTTATATAATTTTAAACAAAATGCTGAATATCTGTAAACCTTGTTTGTCCAGGGAATTAGGAGGTTGTACTACATGCCAGTAAAATCCCTCTTACAATTCTCTAATGAGTTAAATACTGACAAATTGAATTTGAGATGCATATAGTTCATTCAATTCAAGATCTATAATGTGCAGTGGATTGCACATTGGGAATCAAGTATAGAGATAATGAAACACTAATGGGAGTTGATTTTAGGATAGAACTAGAGAAAAAGGAGATATATAGATAGTTTTAGCAATCCTATTTATTAAGACTACTAATCATGAATAACAAGAATAAATACTATTCCATTTACTTTACTTTTTTATTTTATTTTATTAAAACTTTTTATTTGGAAAACATATGTATGGGTGATTCTTCAACATTAACCCTTACAAAGCTTTCTTTTACAAAATTTTCCCCACTACTCCCCACCCCACCCCTAGATGGCAGGATATCCACTACATGTTAATTATGTTAAAAATAATTGACAAATCGAATATATGTGTACACATTTCCACATATCAATTTTGTGCAAGAAAAATTGTATCTACGACATGGCTCTCTTCAACAATGAAATGCTTCAAACCAGTTCCAATTGTTCAGTGAAGAAAGCCATATACACCCAGAGAGAGGGATGTGAAATGTGGACCACAACATATCATTTTCTTGCTCTCTATTGATGTTTGCTTGCATTGTATTTCCTTTATCTGATTATTCTTTCTTGTAGATACGATTTTCCCTGCACAAAAATGATGTGTGGAAATATGTATGCATATATTTGATTTGTCAAGTATTTTAACATAATTAACATGTACTGGATATCCTTCCATCTAAGGGAGGGGTGGGGAGTAGGGGGGAAAATTTTTAAAAGAAAGCTTTGTAAGGGTTGATGTTGAAGAATTACCCATACATATGTTTTGCAAATAAAAAATATTAATAATAATAAAAAAGAAAAATTGTATAAACAAGAAAAAATCAGAAAAAGGAAACAAA
>JAJPUD010007526.1:24685-105951 GCA_023553655.1 Myrmecobius fasciatus | reverse complement strand
ATTAAGAGTTCCAGTTCTTCTTTGGACATAAATTTATTCCATCTCCACAGGTCTGAGAGGTAAACTATATTATGTTCCTCTAACTTGTTTACAAAATCACTCTTTATATCCACATCATGAACCCATTTAGATCTTACCTTGGTATGTGGTGTTAGATGTGGGTCAAGCCCTAATTTCTTCCACACTAGTTTCCAGTTTTCCCAGCAGTTTTTGTCAAATAGTGAATACTTATCCCAAAAGCTGGGGTCTTTGGGTTTATCAAAAACCAAATTGCTATAGTTATTGCTGCCATCTTATTTACCCAGAGTTATGATTTTCTCTTCCCTTTCCCCTTTCTCCCTTCCCCCCTCCCCAGCACTTTGCTCTTGATGACCACCTCCCACCAATAATCCTCCTCCCTTTAGAGTCCCTCCCTCCCCTTTATACCTTTCCCCTAATCCTTCTATTAGTTTATCTCTTTCCTTTTCTCCCCTCCCTCCTACCTTCCCACAAGGAGGCTCAGGTCTTTTTTTGAAGCCAAATGTGTCTGATATACTCTCTTAGAGTCCAAACTAATGAGAGTAAGGTTTACACAATACTCATCGCCCTCCTTTCTTTCCCTCAATTATATTAGATCTTCTATGTCTCTTTATGAGATTTTGCCTTATTTTACCTCCTTTATTTTTACTTTATTTTGCCTCCTTTCCCGCCTCCCCCCTTTTTCTTTTTCAGTATGGTATCCCTTCCACCTCTAATTTCTTTTCCATTATTATGAAAGAAAAATCAAATTATACTGCCATTCTTTAAGGATACCTATAGTAGAAATATAGTTCTCAAGAGTTTTCCTTTTTACCTTTTTATGCTTCTCTTGAGTTCTCTACTTGGAGGTCAAATTTTTTGTTCAGATCTGGTTTTTTCATTAGAAATAGGTGAAATTCTCCTGTACCATTGAATGACCATCTTCTTCCCTGGAAGATGATGCTCATTCTAGCTGGATAACTTATTCTTGGCTGTAATCCAAGTTCTTTTGCCTTTCGGAATATCTGATTCCAGGCCCTTCGATCCTTTAAAGTGGAAGCTGACAGATCCTGTGTAATTCTAATGACAGTTCCTCGGTATTTGAACTGTTTCTTTCTAGCTTCTTGCAATATCTTTTCCTTGGTGCGATAGTCCTGAAATTTGGCCACGATATTCCTTGGGGTTTTAATTTTGGGGTCTCTTTCTGGAGGTGATCGGTGAATTCTTTCAATGCCAATTTTGCCTTCTGATTCTAAAACATCAGGGCCATTCTCTTTCATGATTTCCTGGAAGATAGCATCCAGGTTCTTTTTTTCATCGTGGCTTTCAGGGAGTCCAATAATCCTTAGATTGTCTCTCCTGGATCTGTTTTCCAAGTCAGTTGTTTTTCCTGGGAGATATTTCATATTTTCTTCTATTTTTTCATTTTTTTGTTTTTGTTTAACTGAATCTTGAAGTCTTATTGAGTCATTTACTTCTATTTGTTCAATTTTAATTTTTAAAGTATTATTTCCTTCAGTTATCTTTTTTAGCTCCTTTTGTAGCTGGCCAGTTGAATTTCTTGATTCTATGCATTCTTTTTCCATTTTGCCAGTTTTATTTTTCAGTGAATTGTTGTCTTTTTCCAATTCACCAATTTTGTTTTTCAGTGAATTGTTGTCTTTTTCCAATTCACCAATTTTGTTTTTCAGTTCACCAGTTTTATCTTCCAGTGAATTGGTGATTTTTTCCAATTCACCAATTTTGTTTTTCAGTGAATTGTTTTCTTTTTCCAATTCACCAGTCCTATTTTCCAGTTTTTGATATTTCTGTTGCCCTGATCTCAATTTATTTCCCCATTCTTCTTCTAGCTCTCTTTTGAGATTCTTAATGCAATCATCCAGGTAAGCCTTCTGAAAGGGAGACCAACTTAAGTCTGCCTTTGTGGCTTCATCTGGGATTGTTTTCATAATGTCAGGATCTGGGGACTGTTCTATTTTTTCTCCGTAAAAGCTTTCTATGGTGAGAGCTCTCTTCTGCTTCTTGCTCATGATTTAAAGTTGGGATATTGGTCAAAAGCAGAGAAAACTGCAACAATTTGTATTTGCCCTGGGGCAGTTTGCTGAGTTGACTTCCAGTCTGAGGCTGGTCGGGCTAGATTCGCAGTAGGACCACGTTTTCAGCTGCTCTCGATCCACCCCTTACCAAAGGCAGATCTGCCAAAGCACTGCCCGCAAGCAGAGCAAAGTGGCCCAGGCGTCTCCCAGGGGCTTCCTGGGTGCCTCAAATCCGCCCCTCTATCGCAGCCCTGACTTCCGCCCCAGCTGGAGTCTGATTGTGACCAGTGGCCGATTTCCCCTGAGGCTAACCTTCTCCAGAGTTCTTTCCAGGTAGATTTTTGATAGAAGTGCGTTGTAGTCCAAATGTTTGGAGGATACCTCACTCCAAAACCAGTTTGAAGGCTCACTTTGTCTGGGTCTGAGGGAAGGTCTCAGGAGTTCAGAGAAAGCTGTCTGCAGTTCACCATCTTGGCTCCGCCCCCCACATTTTTTAATTTTCAAAACATATGCATAGATAGTTTTCAACATTCAACCTTGGAAACCATGTGTTCCAAATTTTTTTCTCCTTCCTTTTCCCTCACTCTCTCCCTGTTAAGAATATGTTGTTCAATTCTTCTATATATATTTCAACAATTATCATGCTGCACAAGAAAAATCAGATGAAAAAGGAAAAAAAATAAGAAAGGAAACAAAATGCAAGCAAACAGCAATGAAAATACTATGTTGTGATCTACACTCAGTTCCCACAGTTCTCTCTCTGAGTGTAGATGGCTCTCTCCATCACAAGACCTTTGGAACGGACCTGAATCATCTCATTGTTGAAAAGAGCCATGTCAATCAAAATTGATCATCATATAATCTTGCTGTTGCTGGGAACAATGATCTCCTGGTTCTATTCACTTCACTTAGCATCAGTTTATGTAAGTCTCAGATTGTTTCTTATCGAACATTATTCATGTACCATAACTTCATATACCATAACTTACTCAGCCATTCCCCAATTAATGAGCATCCATCCATTCGGTTTCCAGTTCCTTGCCACTACAAAAATGGCTGCCACAAGTATTTTTGCACGTGGGTCTTTTTCATTTTTTATGATCACTTTGAGATACAGATGCAGTAGAGACACTGCTAAATCAAAGGGTATGAGCAGCTTGATAGTCCTTTGGGCACAGTTCCAAATTGCTCAAGGAGCCCACTTTCAACTAACATGACCACAGGGTAATAAATATGAAAAGATACATAATATAGTCTGAGGGGAGAGGAGATAAAGAAGGCATTACCAATTGGAGATTCAGGATAGTCTTTATGTGGAAGGAAGCATTTGAGAGTGGGAAGAGATTCTACAAGGTGAAGGTGAACAGACTATGTATTTCAGTGATGAGGGTCAAGCCTGGGATAGGTAATCTGGGCAAAGAACTGGAGATAGAATATGGAATGTTGATGAACAATCTGTCTCAAACACAAAGTGAATAAAAGTGAATAACATGTGATTGTGATGGAATACTATTGTATTATTATAAGAAATGATGAAAGAGAATTATTTCTGCAAAATCTTGAAAGACATAAGAATTAAAACAAGATGAAATAAGCAGGGCTACTAGAACATTGTATTTAGTGATAACAATATTGTAACCATAATCAACTGTGAAATATTTTACAATTTTGATCAATACAATGATGCACAATAATTCCAAAAGACTCATGATAAATATGTTATCCATCTTTAGATTATAATGGACTAAGAGTACAGATTAAGGAATGCATATGTCTAATGTTAAAATATAGTCCATATGACACTGTGTATGTATAATGGGCATCATATGTTATGCCTTTTCAAAGGGTGGGCAAGGGGTGTAGGAAAAGAGAGAATTTGGAAGTGAAAAAAGTTTTTGATAATAATTTTAATAAAAATTTGCAATTTAATAGAAGAATGTAGCAAGCATACACATTAATATAATAAATAATCCAATTAATTTTTTAAAAATAAAGTGAATACAGTTTTCAGTGATCATGGCACAAAATCCAAAGCCCAAACCTCTTTGACCAACTTCAGGGATAGAATTCAGCAACCTCTGCCTGGCCCTATAATTCATTTACCATAACCCAACCCAGAATATGCCCAAGGAATTGCACTCACACACCTTTCCTATCTCACTGCCTCTTGACATACAATTGTCTCTGAGCATCTGAACTTCAGCTCCTTCCTCCTGCATGCATTCAATTGATCCATACTCTATTTTCTGTCTCACGTACTTTGTGTTCCATGCTCAGACACGAATATACCCATGGGCCTGATCATACAACCACACCAAATCACACTAAATCACCAGCTTCAAGACAAGTTTTGTTTTGCTTTTTTTTTTTTTCACAATCCCAGGAAGTAGAAGTGATTATCGATTGCAGATAGCTTTATGAATACTGCATCTTCCTTACACAGCTATCTGAATATCCTTGGGATTCTAACTGTTAACACTAGCTTCTTCAAATCAAAGTTAGATTACTACTTGTTGGGCATTCTTGTTCAGATATTAATTGGATTAGATAGCCTCTAAAATCCTTTCCAATTCTTAAATTTGTGATTTTATAAGTCATAGACATAAAAACTTAGGGGTCTCATATAATAAAGGAGACTGTAGAGATCCTTTACTCTAAATCATTTTTTTTTTTACCTGACTGAACTATTTGGGAATTTCTTGACTGATTTTGAGTGTTCCCAGTTCCCAGACTTTTTCTTCACTCTTCCTCTCCCCCATTTTCAGCTTCCTTTTGTGTAGAGTATATTGTAAGCTCTATGAGGGCTAATTTTTAAAAATTTGTTATAACCAGTGTTTAGCATAACGTCTGGCATATATTAGCCATATAATAAATATTTCTTGACTGATAGTTTTATTTTGTGGAATCAGATATACATAGACAATATTATACTTTTAAGAGCCCTTAGAACTCTAATCTCTTGTTTTACAAATTAAAAAAAAATAGAGATTCAAAATATTATTTGATTTGCTCAGAATCAAAAAGTCAAGTGTGACAGATCTAGAATTAAAGACCAGGCATACAATTCCTTAATTTTTTTTCTATTATAATTAACCAATGAGCATTTTGCCATTTGATGGTAAAGATATAAGATGTTTAAATGTTTCTTGATTTAAAAGAACAAAGTCCTAACAATTATAAGGAGCCTTGTGAAGTTATATAATTCATGCCCCCCAGCTCAGAGGAGGGTAAAAAAAAATCTAATCCTTTAAAACCATCCTGGAAAATTCTTGTGTGAGGCCCCTGGGTGAAGAGCTTTGTAGAGTGTAAGAGATGGAACCAATCAATCTGGAGATTAATCAAAAAGCGTTTCTTGAGTTTCTGTTATGTCCTATCTACTAGGTCCTGGAAATACAAAGGCAAAAATGAAATAGTACCTGTTTTCAAAGAGCTTACTTCTATTGGTAAAAACCACAGAGACATATAGCAAATGAAAAAATGGAGAAATAGAGCAAATCATGAGTAACTGGTATTATGACAGGTGAGCTCAGCCATATTAATAAAATGCATCAAGTTATTTTAGAAGACAATATCCCTTTATTTAGGAATTACCTGGAAAAACTTTTACCCAAAGTAATAAAGAAGAAAATTGACACATATCCCCTGGTCTCTCATGATTAAATTACAGCCCATGGAATGTAAGAGAAAAGACCTTAATGATGAAATAAATTGATTCCTTTAATTTACAAATGAGAAAACTAAAACTTAAATAGTATAAGGAATTTTGTCCAAAGTCACAAAGCTAAGAAAGTAGGATCTCAATCTTCATTCTCTGATTCCAGTCCTAGTGGTCTTTCTACTAAATAGGCTGTCTCTAACACATTTTCTTTTTCCAAGTTCAGTGTTTTATTAATGCCTCAAGTTGTGATGTATTAGGCAAATGTGAATTTGCCTCTAAGCCTCCTCAGAAAAAAAAAATTGAATCTTAGTATTTCAACAAATGTAAATAAAATTTGGGACAGAGAAGACTAAATTCCATGTGATTAAATTCCATGAGACTAAATTCCATGCCTGGATGGATAAATTAACCATTGATTCTAAAACTTCACCTTATTCAAGGGTCAGCCAATTCCTCCCTGATCTATGAGGATAGGGATGGGAAGGATAAGGGGGTGACCAGACCTTAAGTAAGATAACTGTTTACATTAACACTTTGAATTAACCAAAATGCAGTTTAGACTTTTCTCAGTCTCTACCTCCTCTCCAAGAAGTGCATGTCTTTCATTGGCTAGGTCTTTCTCTCTTAACACAGAGCAATTTGCTAGGAATCTCTGGGATTTTCCCTTATAGCATTATTGGGAGCAACTTTAGAGGCTAGCTGAACCAACATACACCACCCCAAATCCTCCACACCCTCCTCCATTTTACAGATGGGCAAGAGTCAAGGCTTCTAAGTGACCAGCGGGATAGGCCATTGTAACAGGGAGAAAGAAAGAGAAAAGAGAGAGACAGAGAGACAGAGACAGAGAGAGACAGAGACAGAGAGATGACAGAGATAGAAACAGAGAGACAGAGACAGAGAGAGAAAGAAAGACAGAGAGAGGGAGAGAGACATAGAGAGAGACAGAGAGACAGAGAGAGAAAGAGAGAGAAAGATACAGAGACAGAGACAGAGAAGGAGGAGGAGGAGGGAGAGGGAGAAGGAGAGAGAGGGGGAAGAAGGGAGGGAGGGAGAGAGAAAATGATAGATTTGGGAACTGAACCCTGGAGTTCATGTCAAAGTTAGTGCTCTTTCCATTGCCCCACACTACCTCATGTTTCTTAACTAGATTAATCTAGACCCTTTAAGTATCTTTTTTTATCATTTCTTTTATTATTCCATCAGTGGGTGGAATTGCAAAATAAGTCCAGTGTTGGGGGAGCGACAGAAAGAAAAGGAAGAAAAAAGACTAACTGACTCATACAAGAAAGTATCAAGACCCTGAATAAGTTGAAAACTTGCCCTTAAGAACCCAATATTAAATCATTCTTCTCTTTTCCCCATTAAGTACCATATTTTCCTAACTCCTGTGATCTATGATCTATAACCCTTCAAGCTTCAAAACTTCATGTCTGTGAAGTAAAGACACTGGAAACTGAAGCACCTCTAAGAAAGCTGTTACAATAGACCAGACAAAAGGTGATGAGACCATGAATTTGGCAGGGGAGGTGGGGTAGTCTACACTGCAATATCAAAATAACAAGTCATTTCACTCAAATCAATTTTTAAAAAATTCATTTTATTCAAGTATTCAATGTTGAACATTTGATAAAACAGCCTGAGATGGTCTATGGGACTTTTGACTGAACTATTTCAATTAATTATGGCTCTAAAGCTAAATGACTGATTTTTTTAAAAACTAATTAATCATAGTATTCAAGCAATGCTGTCCTTCAAAGTTATCACCTTAAGAAGCTATAAATTTATTTTA
Organism: Myrmecobius fasciatus; assembly: GCA_023553655.1. Lineage (NCBI taxonomy): Eukaryota > Metazoa > Chordata > Mammalia > Dasyuromorphia > Myrmecobiidae > Myrmecobius > Myrmecobius fasciatus. The sequence continues at coordinate 98,468 of JAJPUD010007526.1, read as the reverse complement.
ATGCTTCAATCATTGATTAAAAACATTTTTGATTCATCTATTGAAACTATCTTCAGAGTCAGTTTATGAAGTCCATAAAAAAATAATAACCTCATTGTATTGTTATGTATGGCTATCTTCCTAATTGATTATCTTGTCACTTTTCTCCTGGACTAACACAAGTCTTTGCCTCAATGTTCCAGCTTTAAGATTCTCTGCTCTCCAATCCATTTTTCACAGTTACTAAAATGATCTTCTTAAAACACAGGTCAAATAATGTCACATCCTGCTCAATAAGTATCAATCATTCCTTCTTGATACAAGGGTAAAATAAAAACTCCCCAGATTAACATCTTCACAATCCTATTCCAGCCTTCCTTTCCAGACTTATTACATAAAATAATACCAATAATAAAATAGTAGCATTTATATAATACCTACTATATGCCAGATACTGTGCTAAGTAAGCAGTTTACAAATATTTGATTTTCACAAAAACTCTAGGAGGTAGGTACTATTATTATTTCTATTTTACAGTTGAGGAAACCAAGGCAAATAGAGATTAAATGATTTGGCCAATACCACATTTGAATTTAGGCCTTCCTGAATCTAAGTCCAGTGTTCTAACCACTGTACACTCAGCCTGTATCTTTCCCCTTAATGCATTCTACATTTCAGGCCAATTAATCTACATACTGTTCCCTTTACTTGAAATTCCATCACCTACTTCTCTTCTTAAAATACACTCCTTTCTCACTTTCACTCTTCAAGTCCTTAACTTCTTTTCTGGTTCAATTCAGATACTACATGCTATAATAGGCTAATATTCTCTATCTCTACCACCACCAAGCAAAGTACCTGGCACAAACTGGGTGCTCAATTTTTGCTTGTTAATTTACCTATATACCTATCTCAGTAAATGTTGCATCCTCCACTCCAATGAATGTAAGGTCCTTGAGGGTAGGCACTAAATAAGTGCTTTTGAGCTGGATTTCATTTGCAATCATTTCTATTCATCAATGGATAAAACAACAACAACAACAACAACAACAAAAACTCTTGGCAAAAATTCACAATCTTAGAATAGATCCATAGAACATTAGATGGAAAAGGGATTCATAAATTGGTGCAATATGCCTTGAAGACTCAAAACTAAGAATTATGTAACAAAAACATTTCATATATTGCATTTTTGGGTTTGCCCATTATTTCTACTTCTATTGATTCAAATTTCATTTTCAATTATTTCCATTTGCTTTTTAGTAAGCAGAAAGCAAAAACTTGTATCCTACTTGCATTTATTCAACTATTTTTTTTGCCAGCCTCATGGTTAAATGCCACAAAGTAAGTGGCAATGCCTTAACCATATTTGTGTTGTAAAGGCCACTAGGACCCCTTCCACCCTTATCATTATCCTATTATTAAGAGTACTAATCTTCTCTCCTTTTACTGAATGTAAATAGCAATCATTTTTGCTTTTGCCAGAAACCCTGAGGGTCTTCCCCTCCCAGATTTATTTATTGATAGATTTTTTTTTTTGGACTATTAAGTGAAAGAGGAAATTTTTTGTCTCAATTGCTACCTAGTCTTAATCAGTGAATGGGCACAGCCTCAGTCAAACTGAGACCTTAGAAAGACCTGAGCTTAAAAAGACCACAATCTCCCCCTGCATCTAGAGCCATCTCCAGTCATGCTGATCTATATCTGGCTGCTGGACCCAGATGGCTCTAGAGGGGAGAGTGAGGTAAAAGACCTTGCCCAGCCCTCCCTCACTTGCATGCCATGGCATCACGTCCCTGATGTCACAGTCCTCTTGGAGAACAAAGGACAAACAGAAGCCAGCCTCATTCACTAGAATTAGTGACTCCATGTATGTGGTACCGACATTCATGGAACCCAAATAATGGATCTCCCAGGATCACTGGGTATTAAAGCCCACTATGTCAGTATCATTTACTGTATTCCTCAGTGGCCAGTTGTTAGTGCTCACCATATTTGCTCTGTAATTTCTTTCTGGTTTCATAAATCTTTAGTTTAGCTCTGCTGTTAATCCTGCCAAAGTGAGTGACCCACTTGACATTTGAATGGCATCCCAGTGGTGCCATTGGCTTGTGTCTCTCTATGTATCCAAGGGGAACAATGGAGTCTGCAGGATTAATAATCCTTTAGATAAACATGAAAATTCCAACTGGTATGTGTCTGAGGAGACATCAGCCAGACCATATTTTAATGCCATTGCTTTCTGAATGTATCATCCTATTCTTTCTCTCCCACTCCCAAGTCAGGAGAAAAATAATTAACAAAGACTAATTTTTATCACAATTCAGGTAGTATAACTAGATCCATGGAGTGTGAGACTCAGAAGAGGTTCCAGAGATTCTCTAAAGTAGGAGTTCTTAATTTTGTGTGTGTGTGTCATGACCCTTTTTGATAATCTGGCTTAGCCTGGGGATAACTTCTCAGAACAACTTTTAAAATAAAACGCATGGTATTACATAATAAAACGCATTTATACAAAATTTTTTTAAGTAAACAGACTATAGATAAATTCACAGAGAAGGGAAAATGAGGTCTGAAAAGAAATAACACACATTTTCACATAAGTAAATTAGTGGCAGAGCTGAAATATAAACCTGGTGTCCAGGCAACAATCCATGTTTTCTTTCTCCCTTATCATCCTTTGCTTATTTTGCAAAGAATGTTAAATCCAAGGTTGAGTAAAGTGATGGGGTCAAGGGTGGGAATAGATTAACATTAGCCTTTTTTCCTAATGCAGGTTCAGTCCCTGGGATACTTTGGTGCATCTGCCCATCTTCAGGGGCACTGAATTCCCTTTACCTACCCTTGCTACCTTTCACACACTCATCCCTGTTACTACCCCCTTCCCAACATGTGGAAGCTATAAACAGTCTCCCTGCCATAGCTCCCCTAACAAGGATGAATAGCCACTCAGCTGAAGAATCAATGTGTTCATTTGGGAGGAGGAGTTGGGGAGTCCCTTGAGACAGGAACAAAAATTCCAGGCGGTGTGACAGTCTGGGAAACATCCATCAGACACACTTGAATGTTTACACTTTCTGAGTTGACCATTCCACTTACCCACTCCCTTTCAATTAAATAGCATTCTTTAAAAAGCACCAGGGTCTAATCTGTGTTGACCATGACACAGAGACAAGCACCCAAGCACTCCATTGGGAGGAGGAGCTTTCCGATACAAACAGTTGGTCATACACAGAATTACATAGCCTCATGGGGTTTACAAAATGGATGGTGAAAGCTGACAGGCCGAGAGACCCCAGAGCAATTTCACTTGGTTTTGATTCATGGCTTGTCAGAACACTAACCAAATATTCCATTTTCATTTTCACCCTACACTCTCTCCCAATGACTAGCATCATAATCAAAAACTCTGGCACGAGCTGCTACCTGGTGATAGGGACCTCAACTTGGTGGTCACTCAGTCAGCCCCTCTCCAGACAGTACTCAATGGAGATTCTACAGGGAGTACAATAATGACAATAAGTTCCATTTATATATCTCTTTTAAATTTGCAAAGCACTTTACATGCATTATCTCTTTTAAGCATCATAACATCCCTAAGAAAACTGTACCATGGGTTTAGTTTACCCAGAATTCTGTAGACCTCCTATTGCTAACTCTCAATTTTCTGAGGACTATTGATCCAGTCTATGAATTATCCAGGTCTGAATAATCCAGATTTTCTCTCCCTCCTCCTGCTGACCTGCTTTTGGGATATCTCCCCTTGGGTTATTCTCTCAGACAAAACCCGGGGCAAAACCAAGAAGACTAGTTGAATCAGAAATTAGTCTGTTTTTCTCTTCATTAGAAATACTTGGAAAATTTTGGTTGGGAAAAAGTTTGAAGTAGTTAAAATGAAGTTTAAGGGATTTCCTATGAATTTCTATAACCTACACTCTTTAGGATGTTTACACATAGAGAAAGGGATCCAAAGTGGAAAAAAAGAGGGTTGGAGGGAAAGGGAAAGAGAAAGTGTTAATGTCAGATGCCTTGAAGACATAGCAGTCTAGTTAGGTTGGTGAAATGACCTATAAATCAGATTTATTTTTCTCTTATCAGAGAGAGAGACTTGTTTTTTGAGAACTATTTCCTAGGCTCAATATATGATTTTTTAAACTATTATTACCATTCTCTAGCATTTGGGGAACTAATGCATTACATTTTCCTAATAAGGACATAGATAGTAGCAATATTGGTTGATTCATCCTTGGTTAATTTAATCTAGAGCTCTCTAGTGCATCTGATCTACGCTCCTGTCACAACATTGAAGAATTTCTTAAACTACTTGTGACCATGAAATGGGCTTTTTATACTTTCTTCAGAGGAGAAGCAAGGGGTAGAGGAAAGGCTTAGCTCTGGAGTAATAATAAACCTGGGTTCAAACCTCACTTAAGACATCTATGTGCCCCTGGGCAGTAATATCAATTCATTAAGTTATTTACTTACAGTTACAGCAATAAATTTTTGGCAAAAATGAGACTAGAAATAAATATTCCCACACATGTAACCTTTCGATTCCAGAGGAATAACCATCAACAATGTGCCCAGAACTGTATTAGGTGTGATGCAAGATGAAGGCAAGCTCAAAAGAGGGAGTTATGCTTAAGGAGCTGACCAGCCACATTGTAAGATATGTAAAATTAAATAGTAATATCTTAGGCTCTTGTTGATCTTTACAAGGTTGTTTCATTAATTTTATTTCTCCCTGAGGTACTAAGAACTCTCTTCTAGCTCAGAACAGAGATTTACCACTTTCTCAAAGTAAACATTTGTACCTCTCTTTCCAAAGGAAAGAATCATAATTTGGGGATAAAAAAGAGATTTTAGAAATAAATCATCCAGCTCTAAATTCATATATACACACATGCACACACACACACATACATACACAAACACACCCAAAGCAAGCTATATAGAATAAATATAAAATAATTAGCAGAGGGAAGGGATTAGAATTAAAAGAGGTTGTAAAGGGGTTCCTGGTCAGACCTCTGCTTTAAAGAATTGCATTTTGTCTATGTGGAGAATGTCTTGAATATAACAACCAACAAGACATGTAAGGTAGAATTCAGGGAAGCAGTGATAGTCCTACATTTAGGCAATGGTCATGAAACTATAAAAATACAATAGCCACAAGAGCTGTTGCAAAAGTAGAATCAGCAAGACTTGTCACTTGAGATATGACAAATGAGATTAAGAGACAAGTTGAGAATAACTTGCCAGATTGTGAACTGAATGTTGGTACTTTTAAGAAAAAATAGATAAATTAGGAAGTGGGATAGCTTAGAGACAAGGAGACAAGGAGTGATACACTCTGTTCTGAACATTTTGATTTTAAGATACCTACAGGACATTCAATTGGAGACACCCATTAGGAAATTGATGATATCTTATTAATAATAGCATTTATATAGAATTTTAAGGTTCACAAAGTAGGGTTTTTGTTTGTTTGTTTGCATTTGCTGAGGCAATTGAGGTTAAGTGACTTGCCCAGGGTCACACAGCTAGGGAATGTTAAGTGTCTGAGATCAGATTTGAACTCAGGTCCTCCTGACTTCAGGGCTAGTGCTCTATCCACTGTGCCACCTAGCTGCCCCTCACAAAGTAGTTTTGTGAGATAGATGCTATTATTCCCATTTTACAGATGAGGAAGCTAAGACGTGGATAGATTAAATAACTAGGAAATTTCTGAGACAGAATATGACAAAGATTTTTCTAACTCCAGGTTCCATAGAGTACTCTATGGAACTCTATTCCTCTATCGCTATAGGTGACGATCACTTAGTTGACTATTGCTTCCAATTACTAAGGTTCATATTCTAGGAATTATTCTTGACTCCTCACTTTTATTCATAGTTCATATCAGTTGCCAGTTCTCATTAATTCTCCCTCCTTATTATCTTTTTTTTTGTCCCCTTCTCTGTACTCACACCACAAATATCTGAGATCAGAGTCACATACCTAGAATGTTTCTCACCTCAATCTCTTGTAAACCCCATCTCCTTATAAGGTTTTAATTAGTTTATTTATCACCTTCTTCAGGAGACTATTCCTGGTTACAACAATTGTTTGTGCCCTATCCCAAATTACTAGATATTTGCATTATATTTATTTATCTGTGAACATACTATATTATATTCTCCCAATTTGAGGGCAGGGGCTGAACCACTTTTTAATTTGTATCCACAGCATCTAGCACATTTATTTAGAGATGACCAACCATTAAACCTCAGAGAACAGAAAAAGGATATTCATAGAGCTTAAGAGCAAACAAGACTTTTGAGGAACAGACAAACCCAGATTATTACAACACAGGCTCAGGTACACACCTCTCAGGTCCTGGATAGCCCTGGCTTCATAATTGATCCATAGTTGACCACATTCACCAAAAAAAAAAATTATCTCTTTACCCCAATCCCCTTACAATGTTTGCTAAATCACTCTTCTCCATTCCTACCAGGGCACAAAGTCTCAAGCATATAATATGGGTGCTAGTTCTCTAACGATGTTTCTTCTGTCATCATATTCACTGTTGCCCTATAGCTCAGCCACTCCATCTTATGCCCTAGGTCTATTTGGTTTACTCACTCTCTTCCCTACACAGAGATAAAAATTGCCAAGTCTTGTCACCTATCCCCCTACATTTCTCATGACTATTTTTTAATCCATTTCACTGACATTGAGTTCAGAATACAGAGTTTATTTATGAAGAAATTAGTTATTACCTAATCTGATCTGGCTCTTCCATTACAGGGATCATTGGAGAGGTAGGGGTAAAGAGAGTAAAGGGAAAGGAAATCTAGGTCATAGAAAATTACATAGCAAGTCCCCATAATCAGAGCTCAATAAGACAGTTTACTAATTCTACACTTAGCTAGCATTGCTTATTCTTACTCTCTGTTTACTCCTCAATAACAGAAGGATGTTGACACACTACTTCCCTCCCCAGTTCTTCCTTTTGAATGCTAACATTCTGTCCTCTGGGATGACCTCAGAACTGGGTTTTAATTATTATGGGGAGATCATAGTGGAAATTTACCTCAATCTCACTATTCTGTACAAAGTGTGTAGGAAGAGCATTGTTGATCTCTCATCAAGGGAAAGTCTTTCCAGCAGAAATGAACATTTGGCCCAGGATCCCTACAGTAGTGTGAACCAAAATTGAACTCATTATCTTTCCCCCAAAACTCTCTCTTCTTTTTAAATTCTCTGTTATAGTGGAAGATACCCTTGTTCTCCCAAGTTACCCAGACTTTCAAGCTAAGGGTTATTCTATTCTCACTCACTACCCCCATATCCAATCTCTTGCCAAGTCCTGTCAATTTTACCTTTGTAACATCTCTTAGATACATCCCCTTTTCTGTTCTTTTAAGAGCTCAAATTCAGGTTTAGCTCTCAGTATCTCACACATGAAATACTGTAATAGCCTGTTGGTTAGTTTCTCCCTACTCTAGTCCATTCTCCAAACAGATATCAAACTGATTTTGCTAAAGTGTCTTCCTACCTCCTATTCAATAACTCTTCATGGTTCTCTTTTATCTCCAGGATCAAGTGGAAAATCCTGTTTGGTGATCAAAATCTTTTATAATTTGGTCCCCTTCTACCTTTCCAGTCTTGTCATACTCTCCCTCTCATGTATTTTACAATTTAATGACACTAGCATCTTTGCTTTTCCTCCCACAAAATAGTCTATCTCCTGATTAAATTTTCACTGTCACTCCTCCATGCCTGGAATGTTCTTGCCTCTTAATTCTACCCCCTTCAACTTTCAGCTAAAATAAAGTTTCAGGTTACAGAATAAATCCACATAAATCATCAGCATTTTTATACATAACCAACAAAATCCAACATCAAGAGATACAAAGAGAAATTCCATTTAAAATAACTGTTGATAGTATAAAATATGTGGGAATATATATGCCAAGGGAAAGTCAGGATCTCTATGAGCAAGACTACAAAACACTCTCCACGCAAATAAAGTCAGATCTAAACAATTGGAAAAATATCAAGTGCTCTTGGATAGGTCAAGCGAATATAATAAAGATGACAATATTACCAAAACTAATCTATTTATTTAGTGCTATATCAATCAAACTCCCAAGAAATTATTTTACTGACCTAGAAAAAATAACAACAAAATTCATCTGGAAAAACAAAAGATCAAGAATTTCAAGGGAATTAATGAAAAAAAAAAAAAAGCAAATGAAGGTGGCCTAGCTGTACCAGATCTAAAACTATATTATAAAGCAGCAGTTATCAAAACCATTTGGTACTGGCTAAGAAACAGAGCAGTTGATCAGTGGAATAGGTTAGGTTCACAGGACAAAATAGTCAATGACTATAGTAATCTAGTGTTTGATAAACCCAAAGACCCCAGATTTTAAGATAAAAACTCACTATTTGACAAAAACTGCTGGGAAAATTGGAAACTAGTATGGAAGAAACTAGGCATTGCTCCACCTAACACCATATACCAAGATAAGGTCGAAATGGATTCATGATCTAGACATATAGAATGATATTATAAACAAATTAGAAAAATGTAGGATGGTCTACCTCTCAGACCTGTGGAGGAGGAAGGAATTTGTGACCAAAGAAGAACTAGAGATCATCATTAATCACAAAATAGATAATTTTGACTATATCAAGTTAAAAAGTTTTGTGCAAACAAAATGAATGCAGACAAGATTAGAGGGGAAGTAACAAACTGTGAAAACATTTTTACATTCAAAGATTCTGATAAAGCCCTCATTTCTAAAATATATGGAGAATTGACTCAAATTTATAAGAATTCAAGCCATTCTCCAATTGATAAATGGTCAAAAGATATGAACAGGCAAGTTTAAGATAAAGAAATTAAAACTATTTTTAATCATACGAAAAGGTGCTCCAAATCACTATTGATCAGAGAAATGCAAATTAAGACAACTCTGAGATACCACTACACACCTGTCAAATTGGCTAAAATGACAGGAAAAGATAATGATGAATGTTGGAAGGGATGTAGGAAAACTGGGACACTGATACATTGTTGGTGGAACTGTGGACAGAGCCAACCATTCTGGAGAGCAATTTGGAACTATGCTCAAAAAGTTATCAAACTGTGCATACCCTTTGACCCAGCAGTGTTTCTATTGGGTTTATATCCCAAAGAGATCTGATAGGAAGGAAAGGGCCCCACATGTGCAAGAATGTTTGTGGCAGCCCTTTTTGTAGTGTCTAGAAACTGGAAACTGAATGGATGCCCATCAATTGGAGAGTGGCTGAATAAATTATGGTATATGAATGTTATGGAATATTATTGGTCTATAAGAAACGGCCAGGAGGATGATTTCAGAGAGGCCTGGAGAGACTTGCATGAACTGATGCTCAGTGAAATGAGCAGAACCAGGAGATCATTATACTTAGCAACAAGACTATACAATGATCAATTCTGAAAGACATGGCTCTCTTCAACTGGTTGTTGCAGTTGTTCAGTGATGAAGAAATCCATATACACCCAGAGAGAGGCCTGTGGGAACTAAGTATGAACCACAACACAGCATTTTAACGCTTTCTGTGAATATTTCCATGCATTTTGTTTTCCTTCTTAGGTTTTTTTTTTTCTCTTTCTAGATCTGATTTTTCTTGTGCAGTAAGATAACTGTATGGATATGTATACATATATTGGATTTGCTATATAATGTAACCTACTTAACATGTATTAGACTACCTATCATCTAAGGGTGGGGATGGGGGAAAGGAGGGGAAAATTTTGGAACAAAAAAATTGTGCAAAGGTCAACATAGAAAAATAACTCATATGTTCTGTAAATAAAAAGTTTTAATTTAAAAAAAAAAACAACTTTCAGCTAAAATCTCACTTTCTACAACAAAGACTTTCCCAGATCCCCCTTAATCCTAATTCTTTTCCCTTTTTGATTATTTCTAGCTCAAGCTTGTTGGTATATAGTTTTCACATTAATTGCCCCCACTAAACCCTAATAATCTTGATGGCAGGGACTATTTTTACCTTTTATTCTATACCCAAATTAACACGATGTCCGCACAGAGAATACACTTACATGATTATCAACTGACTGGATGTCTATAGCTACCCCCACTGTCTGGTCACTGCCTGGCTAACTTGAGGACTCTGATCCCTGGAAGCTGCTTCCCCACCTTTCTTTCCACAGGTTTCTCCTTTCCTGAGCATCTACAGCATTGATGTGTTAGATAATATAGGGCTCCAGACTAAAAGTCCAAACCTGTATGAAGATGAAAATAATAACAAATTTTAAAATTTATATAGCACTTTAATGTTTGAAAATTTTATACATTCATGCACATACATATATGTACACATGCATATATGTATGTATATGTAAACATATATACATACTATTTGTGTAGATATTATATATGGATATAGATATAAAATCTCATTTTGTCTTCACATCAATTCTGTATGAAAGGTGCAGTTATTAAACTCATTTTATAGATGTTAAAACTATGATTATCTGTGACTTACCCAGATTCACATAGAAACTAAATATCTGAGGCATGATTTGAACTCGGGTTCAAACTTACTTCACGAACTGGGATTCAATACTAGAGAGACAATCCCCAACTTCAAGGATTCCATCCTTGTTTACCTGCCCTTGGATATCACCAACCATGTTTTGGGTCACATGCTCACTTTTTCTTTGGTAGTCTGTTGTCCATCACCCTGATAGATGAGTATGTGCATGAAACCAGATTGTCATGGGGAGATGCCTGATCAGCATCTTAGAGTTTGTGCCTCAGTAATCATTTTGAAATATGAGCATAATGTTTCTGACATAGCTCTCAAATGTTTCTGACAACTGAATTTATATATACCAGAAAAATTTTCATTCCCAAGTGTTGCTTAATAGTGATGTTGTAGCTACAATGTCTTATGTAATATGACATTACTTGAGCAACACCCCCCCAAAAAAAATTTCCCTTGAAATGCTATTATTTTCCTTGTAAAATACTTTATTTTTCTATCAAAGCATCACCCAATCCAATGCAGGTCCATTTAAATCACTGATGACTAGACTACTTGAATATTTAATTTTAAAATGATATGTTCTACAAACTGTGTAGCAATGAACTGAAAATATCACCCTCTCATCCTGCTTCTCTTGTAAAACAAGGAAATGATCACTAGTTACTACAAAACCTAACAAACTGGGTAAACAGGAAATGTTACCTAAAACTAGGATTTTATTTTTATTATTGAGGACTTCTTGAAGAGCCAAAATGGCAAGATAAGGAAAAAGCACTCAATCAAGTTTTCCCAATATTTCCCTCCAAACAAATTTACAATAATAAATAAAATTCTGGGGTGGCAGACAACAAAAGATCAGATTGAGACAATTTTCTATTTCAAGACAACTTTAGGAAGTTGGGAGGAAAGATTTTTGAAATGGGGATGAAGGCTGCTCAGTCTTTGTGGATGCAACACCAAAGATGGGAATTGGAAGTGGCCACAGATGTTCCAGCTTTGGAGCTCTCAAGCAAAAGATGGGAAGGAAATTGGACAGCTAAAAAGAATAATTAAAGTGATCTCTACATTAGCACTAGGCACAATAGAGGGCACTGTTTTTCAATACTGTTGCCTATATCCATTTCCAGGGCACAATTAAAAAAAAAAAAAAGAATTTTTAGCCTTCAGAGAGCAGGATTGATGCTTTTAGTCACTAGGGATCAGGGGCCTTTCTGGAAATATTGAAAATTTCTATATCTTCAGAACTAGTTCTGAAAACTGCACTGCATAAAAAGAGCGTCGTGTTTGTGGCTTGAATCTTATAACAGTATTCCTTTCCCATCCCATCTCACCCACACACATTAGGAACAGAATTCAACTTTAATATAAGTTTTAAAGTAAAAATAAATAAATAAATAAGCTAAAAAACTAAGCAAACAGCAGAAAAAAAAAAAGGAGCCTGACTACAGAAGATCAAGATACAAACTCAGAAGAAAACAATGCAGTCAAAATAGCTACAAGTAAAACTTCAAAGGGAAAAAGATGAATTGAACACAAGTCCCACAAAAAATTCTAGAAAAGCTAAAAATTGGTTTTCAAAGTCATATAGTAGTATTAGATTAAAAAATGGGTAAAGAAATGATAGCAATGCAAGAAAATTATGAAAAGTGACAAAAATACAAAAGAAAATAACTCCTTAAAAATAGAAATTGTCAAATAAAAAAGAAACAAAGGCTCACTGAAAAAAAATGATTCATTAAAAATTAGAATTAGGAAAATTAAAGCTTCAAAGCTGAATAATAACTATAAAAAATAAGAAAGAAGTAAAGTAGATGAATAGAATCTTAGAAAAAAGATAGTATGATCGACATCTGGAGAAAACTGAATGGGAATAAAGAGAAATATGCCTTTTTTCTTAGCTATCTATGGCACTTCACAAAAATTGACCATATATTAGGGTATAAAAATCTCACAAACAAATACAGGAAGCAGAACTAATGACTGCACTCTTTTCAGGTCATAATGCAATTAAAATTACTTTTAAGAAGGAGCTATGGAAATATAAATTTAAAATTAATTTGAAATTAAATCATCTAATCCAAAAGAATGAGTGGATCAAAAAACAAATCATAGAAATAATCAATTTCATTAAAGAAAATTATATACCATATTAAGAAACCATATCAAAATTTGTGGGATGTAGCCAAAGAAGTATTAAGAGGAAAATTTATATTTCAGAAGCATGCACATTAATAAAACAGAGAAAGAGAAAATTAATGAATTGGGCATGCAACTTTAAAATTAGAAAAAAATAAATTTGAAAAACATAATTAAACTTCAAAATGGAAATCCTCAATATCAATGCAGAGACTAATATAATTAAAAGTAAAAAGCCCATTGAACTAATAAATAAACTAGAAGATTTTTTATTTTAATAAATAATAAAATAGCTAAACCGTTAGTTAATTTGATTTAAAACAAAGAAAAACAAATTAGCAGTATTAAAAGTGAAAAGGAAAAATTCACCACCAATGAAGATGAAATTGAAGCAATTATTAGGAGTTATATTTGCATAATGATATTCCAGCAAAACTGACAATTTAAGTGAAATGGATGGGATTTTTTAAAAACTAAAATTGCCTAAATTAACAGAAGAGGAAAAAGAATACTTAAATAATCATTCTTAGAAAAGGAAATTTTAAAAAGCCATAAGTAAGCCATCTAAGGAAAAATCCCCAGGATAAGATTGAGTAACAAGCAAATTCTACCATCAATGTGAATACTAATATATATATTTTTTTAATTTTTTATTTTAGATATAGCTAAAGAAGGAATCTTACCAAATTCCTTTTATGATAAAATAAAGTTCTGATACATAAACCAGGAGCAGTTAGGTGATGCAGTGGATAGGACACTGATCACAAGTTGAAATCAGTCCTGAGACAGTTACCAGCTGTCTCACTTTAGGCAAGTCACTTAACCCTTTTTATCTCAGTTCCTTATTTGTAAAATGAGTTAGAAAAATAGTATGGCAAAAACTGGGCATAAACCAATATCTCATATAGGATACCAAAAAAAAAATCAAAATGAATACATAATTTAGACAGAAGTAAATCAGGAAGAAAAACCAGGAAGAATTTACCTGTCAGATCTATGGAAAAGGAAAGAATTTATGACCAAACAAGAAATAGAAAGCATTATAAAATGCAAAATGAGAAATTTGGATTTCATTAAATTAAAAGTTTTGCATAAATAAAACCAATGCAATCAAGATTAGAAGAAAAGCAGAAATCTGTGAAACAATTTTTATAAAAAGTATTTCTGACAAAAGCCTCATTTCTAAAATACAGAGAGAACTGAATCAAATTTATAAGAATATGAGTTATTCTCTAGTTGATAACTAATCAAAGGATAGGAATAAGCAGTTTTCAAATGAAGAAATGAAAGCCATCTATAGTCATGAAAAAATGCTATAAATCTATTGGTTAGAAAAATGATAATTAAAATAGTTCTGAGGTTTTATTTCATACCTACCAGATTTGCTAATATGAAAGTAAAGGAAAATGACAAATAATGGAGAAGATGTGGAAAAATTGGGACACTAATGCATTGTTGGTAGAATTGTGAAATAATACAACCATTCTGAAAAGCAATTTGGAACTATGTCCCCAAAAGCAATCAAACTGCATGCCTTTGATCCAGCAACACCACTATTAGATCTGTATCCTAAAGAGATCATAAAAAAGGGGGAAAGTACCTATATGTATGAAAATATTTATAGCAGCTCTTTTGTGGTGGCAAAGAATGAAAATTGAAGGAATGCTCATCAATTGAGAAATATTTGAAAAAAGTTGTGATATACAAATGTAATGGGATACTATTGTGCAATTAGAAATGATGAGCAGGTGGATTTCAGGAAAACCTGGAAAGACATTAACTGATGCTGTGAAGTGAAGGAGAACATTGTATATAGTAACAGCAGCATTGTTTAGATGACCAGTTGCAATAGATTTATCTCTTTTCAGTAATGCTATGCAATGATCTAATCCAATACAAAATATTATCCACATTCAGAGAAAGAACTATGGAGTTTTAATGCAGTCTGAAGCATACGATTTTCACTTTTTTTCTTGTTTTTTTTTTAATTTCTTCTTTCACCACATAACAAATATGGAAATATGTTTAACATGATTGCACATGTATAACATATATCAGATTGCTTGCCATTTGGGGGAGGGAGAAAAGAAATGATTGGAACTCAAAATATAAAAATGAATGTTGAAAACTATATTTTCCTATAATTGGAAAAAATATATTAAATAGCAATAAAACAGTATGGAGAAAGAAATGACAAACCATTCTAATAACTTCACTAAGGAAATTCTAGAGTCACAGAGAGTTATACATGACTGAAATAGGTCAATAACAAAAACCTAAACCAGGGTGAGAAAAAACAGAAAAAGAAATTTTCCTAATCAACATCAATACAAAAATTTTAAAGAAAATGCTGCTTCCTATAGCCAACAAAATAATAGCCAAAAGATTACAGCAATATATCACAAATATCATACACCATGGCCAGGTAGAATTTATACCAGGAATTCAAGGCTAGTTCAATATTAGGAAAAGTATAAGCATAATTGACCATATCATTTTTTTTTAATTTTATTTTTTTATTTTATTTGCATAACATATGTGTGGGTAATTCTTCAACAATAACCCTTACATAGCTTTCCGTTACAAATTTTTCCCCCAACTCCCCACCCCTCCCCTAGATGGCAGGATATCCACTACATGTTAATTATGTTAAAATATTGGCAAATCGAATATATGTATACATATTTCCAAACTTGTCATTGTTGTGCAAGAAAAATCTTGTCTACACAAACGATATATCAGATAAAGGAAATACAATGTAAGCAAACATCAATCAAGGAGTATGAGAATGTTATGTTGTGGTCCACATTTCACATCCCTCTCTCTGGGTGTATATGGCTTTCTTCAGTGAACAATTGGAGGTGGTTTGAAACATTTCATTGTTGAAGAGAGCCATGTCCATCAGAATTGATCAAATTGACCATATCGTTAATAAAATCAACAAAACAATGATTATATCAATAAATGCCAAAAAAAGCTTTTGACAAAATACAGCATTCATTACTATTTTTTAAAAAAGCCTTAGAACATATAGGAATAAGTTAAATCTTCCTCAAAGTGATAAATACCTATATTTCTAAAACCAAGAGTAAACATTATCTGTTACACGGCTAAACTTGAAATCTTCCTAACAAGAGCAGGGGTGAAACAAGCATGTCCACTATCATCATTAGTATCCAGTATTGCATTAGAAATGCTATCCATAGCAATAAGAATCTCCCCCCCAAAAAAGACACTGAAGGAATAAAAATAACCAACAAGAAAACAAATTATTACTCTTCACATATTATATGATGGTATATTTAGAAAACCATAAAAAAGCAACTAAAAACATTTTGAAACAAACTTTAGTAATGTTTATGAATATAAAATATATCCATATAAATGATCAACATTGTCATATGCTACTAACAAAACCAATAGAAGAGATAGAAATAAAAAATTTTAATTTAAATAATTTCTAACAATATAAAATACTTGGGAGTCTATCTGTAAAGACAAACCTAGGAACTATATTAACATAATTATGAAACACCTTTTTCACACAAATACAGTCAGATTATAATTGGATAAATATTAATTGTGCATGGGTAGACTGAGCCAATATAATAAAAATTATAATAATAAAAATTTAAATTAAATTACAATAATTAAAAATTTAAAAGTTAATTTATGTATTCAGTGTCATATCAAACTATAAAAATAATGTTTTATAGAGCTATTAAAAATGTTAAAAATTAATAGAACAAGCTATTAATCAATTCCCTAAGAAAAAATCTCCAGGGCCAGATGGATTTACATGTGAATTTTACCAAACATTCAAAGAACAATTAATCCCAATACTATATAAACTATTTGAAAAAATAGGGAAAGAAGGTGTACTACCAAATTCCTTCTATGACACAGATATGGTGCTGATAGCTAAACCAGGTAGGGAGAAAACTGAGAAAGAAAACTATAGACCCATTTCTCTAATGAATATTGATGCAAAAATTTTAAATAAGATTTTAGCAACAAGATTACAGAAAGTCATCCCCAGGATAATACATCATGACCAAGTAGGATGTATACCAGGAATGCAGGGCTGGTTCAATATTAGGAAAACAATTAGCATAATCAATTATATTAATAACCAAATTAATAAAAACCATATGATTATCTCCATAGATGCAGAAAAAGCCTTTGATAAAATCCAACACCCATTCCTATTAAAAACACTGGAGAGTATTAGAATAAATGGGCTTTTCCTTAAAATGATTAGTAGTATCTACTTAAAACCTTCAGCAAGCATCATATGTAATGGAGTCAAACTAGAACCATTCCCAATAAGATCAGGAGTGAAACAAGGCTGCCCACTGTCACCATTATTATTTAACATTGTCTTAGAAATATTAGCTTTGGCAGTAAGAGAAGAAAATGAGATTAAAGGAATTAGAGTAGGTAATGAGGAAACCAAATTATCACTCTTTGCAGATGGCATGATGATATACGTAGAGAACCCTAAAGACTCAACTAAAAAACTACTAAAAACAATTCACAACTTTAGCAAAGTTGCAGGATACAAAATAAATCCACATAAATCATCAGCATTTTTATATATTACCAATAAAGGTCAGCAGCAAGAGATACAAAAAGAAATTCCATTCAAAATAACTGTTGATAGTATAAAATATTTGGGAATTTATCTGCCAAGGGATAGTCAGGAACTATATGAACTAAACTACAAAACACTTTTCACACAAATCAAATCAGACCTAGTCAATTGGAAAAACTTAAAATGCTCATGGGTAGGCCGAGCAAATATAATAAAAATGACAATACTACCCAAACTAATTTACTTATTTAGTGCCATACCAATCAAACTCCCAAGAAATTATCTTACAGATCTAGAAAAAATAGTAGCAAAATTCATTTGGAAAAACAAAAGGTCAAGAATTTCAAGGGGATTAATGAAAAAAAAAGGCTGAAGATGGTGGACTTGCTGTACCAGATCTAAAACTATATTACAAAGGTAAAGTCTTTGGTTGGGGTGACCTCGGAGCACAAAAAAACCTCCAAATGATATAACCTAGATCAACCAATCTAAGTGTATTAGTCAGCGGTCATCAAAACCATTTGGTACTGGCTAAGAAATAGAGTAGTTGATCAGTGGAATAGGATAGAATCACAAGACAAACTAGGCAATAACTATAGCAATTTGGTTTTTGATAAACCCAAAGACCCCAGCTTTTGGGATAAGTATTCACTATTTGACAAAAACTGCTGGGAAAACTGGAAACTAGTGTGGAAGAAATTAGGGCTTGACCCACATCTAACACCACATACCAAGATAAGATCTAAATGGGTTCATGATCTGGATATAAAGAGTGATACTCTAAGTAAATTAGAGGAATGTAATATAGTTTACCTCTCAGACCTATGGAGATGGAATAAATTTATGTCCAAAGAAGAACTGGAACTCTTAATTGAAAACCAGATAGATAACGTTGACTATATTAAGTTCAAAAGTTTTTGTACAAACAAAAATCAATGCAGTCAAGATTAGGAGGGAACCAATAAATTGGGAAATCATCTTTACATCTAAGGGTTCTGATAAAGGTCTCATCTCTAAAATATATAGAAAATTGTCTCATATTTATAAAAATTCAAGCCATTCTCCAATCAATAAATGGTCAAAGGACATGAACAGACAATTTTCAGAGGATGAAATTAAAACTATTTATAGTCATATGAAAAGGTGCTCCAAATCACTATTTATCAGAGAAATGCAAATCAAGACAACCTTGAGGTACCAATTCACACCTGTCAGGTTGGCTAAAATGACAGGAAAAGTTAATGATGAATGTTGGAGGGGATATGGGAGGGCTGGGACACTGATGCATTGTTGGTGGAGCTGTGAACGGATACAGCCATTCTGGAGAATAATTTGGAGCTATGCTCAAAAAGTTATCAAACTGTGCATACCCTTTGACCCAGCAGCATTTCTATTGGGCTTATATCCCAAAGAAATCATAAAGGAAGGAAAAGGCCCCACATGTGCAAGAATGTTTGTGGCAACCCTTTTTGTAGTGGCTAGAAACTGGAAATTGAATAGATGCCCTTCAATGGGAGAGTGGCTGAATAAATTATGGCATATGAATATTATGGAATATTATTGTTCTGTAAGAAATGACCAGCAAGATGATTTCAGAGAGGCCTGGAGAGACTTACATGAACTGATGCTGTGAAATGAGCAGAACCAGGAGATCATTATACACGGCAACAACAGTACTATATGACGATCAATTCTGATGGACATGGCTCTCTTCAACAATGAAATGTTTCAAACCACCTCCAATTGTTCACTGAAGAAAGCCATATACACCCAGAGAGAGGGATGTGAAATGTGGACCACAACATAACATTCTCATACTCCTTGATTGATGTTTGCTTACATTGTGTTTCCTTTATCTGATATATAGTTTGTGTAGATAAGATTTTTCTTGCACAACAATGATAAGTTTGGAAATATGTATACATATATTCGATTTGCCAATATTTTAACATAATTAACATGTAGTGGATATCCTGCCATCTAGGGGAGGGGTGGGGAGTTGGGGGGGAAAATTTGTAACGGAAAGCTATGTAAGGGTCATTGTTGAAGAATTACCCACACATATGTTATGCAATTAAAATAAAAAAATAATTTAAAAAAATAAAATAAAAATGAGGAAACTGAGGCCCAGAAAGTACATGGAGACAGGCCAAGGTCAATGGCAAATCCAGGATTTGGATCCAGTCATGCAGACCTGTCTAGTATTGGTTTCCATTAAGAAAGTTCCTACTCTTTTTTTTTCTTGATATGATCAAAAAATAAAGAAAAAATGTAATGTCTTGGAAAAAAATGTTAAAAATTTTCTGGCAGAAGAAAAAGTCAAAAATATCAAAGTCACTTAAAAAACTGTGAAGGAAAAAGGCCTACAATTACCAGATTTCAAACCATATAACAAAGAAATAATCAACAATCTGGTGCTGGCTGAAATATAGATCAGTGCGTCAGTAGAATACTGAATTAAATACATAATAGTAGCAAACAACTAAAGTAATCTAATGTTTGACTAACCCAAAGATCCAAAATTTGAGACAAGAATTCATTATTTGGGAAAATAAATTCTGGGAAACCTAGAAAATAGTTTAGCAGAAACTAGGCAAAGCCAGCATGTCATACCGTATATCAAGATGGGTCAAAATAGACAATTGATTTAGATATAAAATGTGATATCATAAGTACATCAGGGGAGTATGCAAAAATGTACCTGTCAAATCTATGGATAAGGGGAAAGCTTTTGATCAGATGAGATAGAGAAAATAAAGGTAAATATAATGAATAATTTTGATTCCAGACAATTAATTTGAAATTTAAAAAAGCTTACACAAACAAAACTAATGCAATAACAATTTAAAGGAAAGCAGAAAATAGAAGTAACATTTTATAGCATTTCTCTGATAGAGGCTTTATTTCTCATATTTATAGAGAATTTACCTAAACTCATTAAAATAAAAGTCATTCCCCAATTGGAAATGGTCAAAAGATAAGAATAGGTAGTTTTCAGAAGAAAAAAATTAAAGGCATCAGTCATATCGGAGGGAAATTATTCTAAATCACTACTGATTTAAAAAAAAAACTGCAAATTTAAACAACTCCAAGATATCACTTCACACCTTTCAGATTGACTAACATGACATAAAAAAATGACAAATGCAAGAGAGATTGTGGAAAAATTGAGACACTAATGTGCTGTTGGCATAGTTGGAAACATATCCAACCATTATGGAAAACAATTTGGGACGATGCTTAAAAGGGTATAAAACTGTGTAAACTCTTTGACATACTACAGGACACTATTAGTTCTGTATCCCAAATAAATTGAATGAAAGGGGAAAAGGACTTCTTTGTACAAAAATATCCATTACAGTTCTTTTTATGGTGGACAAAAATTGGAAATTGGGAGGATGCCCAATAGTTTGGGAATGGCTAAATAAGTTGTGGTATATGAAATGATGAAGTTGATGGTTAAAAAAAAATCCTGAAAAGACCTATATGAATTGATGCAGTGATGGGAGCAGAACCTAGATATCATTGTACATAGTACAGAAATATTACAAGAATGATCACCTGTGAAAGACTTAGCTAATATTGTCAAGAGAATGATCCAAGGCAATGCCAAAGGACCCATGATAAAAAATGCTTTCCCCCTCCAGAGAGAGAAAAGGTGAACTCTGATTGCAGATTGAAGCCTATTTTTTCACTTTCTTTATTTTTCTTGTGTGTGAGAGTGTGTATGTATGTGAGTGAGTGGATTTTCTTTCACAACATTGCTAATATGGAAATATGTTTTGCAGAACTGAACATGTGTAATTTAATATCATACTACTTGCCTTCCAAGGGATGTGAGAGGGGTAAGAAGGAGGAAGATCATTTGGAACTCAAAATTTTTTAAATGAATGTTTAAAAAGTTTACATGTAATTGGGAAATATTTAACAAAACAAATAAAAATATATTTGATTTTTAAAAATTATATATTCATTCATTCATTTTTTTTGTTGTTTCAAAACTGACAATATTTAGAGCTATTGGACTTACTGTCTTATTCCATCCAGAGTGACAGGAGAGAGAGCCATATTCAATTCTTTTCATTGAAGACTAATTCCTCTTATATAAAACTTGTTCTCTACCAACTTTAAAACACCTAAGCATTTAACACAAATACAAGTTCTCATCCACATTTTTTCCTTTACTCCCAAGATTCCAGTCTCCAAAGTGGGCAATACCAACCATGAAGTTGCTTCCTGGTGACCTGAAACAGGTTGAGAGAACACTTGGCAGCTGAGTAATCCCATAAGTAAACCTACGACTTTGGGTACATAGATATTTCTTTTTTCTTTTTCTTTATCTTTATCTTTTTCTTTCTTTCTTTCTTTCTTTCTTTCTTCCTTCCTTCCTTCCTTTCTTTCTTTCTTTCTTTCTTTCTTTCTTTCTTTCTTTCTTTCTTTCTTTCTTTCTTTCTTTCTTTCTTGCATTGTCAATATCTGGCACAGAGCAGGAAATAGTTCCCTGATCTTTGCTCCCAAAGCAGAGTTGATAGTCCTTCTTCTACTACCTTGGCTTACCATCTTATTAGTTTCTTTAACTCTCATGACTTTTGTTTCCAAGTTAGCTGAACTTTCCACATGGGATAGTCATACTTAAGACTTCACTGTCACCCCAAATTGTTTCACTTGCACTATCTTGAAGTGCCCTCACTAATCACAATACTCTGTTCTACTTTTCCTCAATATCTCATTTTTTTCCAGAAAAAAAACTTTTTTTTCCCCTCACTGCTTCTCTGAGCTTTTTCTTATCACTGATCTGGTCTCACTACCTTCCTTCACTATCTTGATTTTCTAATTAACTAGTTTAATAAAACATTGTCTTCCTCTCTTGAATCCTTTGCCCTTCTACTATTGATGTCCTTATAATGATCAGCCTTGGATCATACCTACTTTTTTCTTCTCTGCTACAATTTCCAATTTGCTAAACACTGCCAGAAAAATTTAAGGAACTGGATCCCACTCCAAATTCATGTAGGCTTACATCAGCTATGATCTCATGCTACATAGCAATTTTTTTTCATTCATCCTGATAGAATTTGTTCTACTTAAAAGTTATTACAAATCTCTTTTCTGCTCTGGCTCCCAAATTCTTAAAGGAGAAAAGTAAAGTCTTTGCTATGAGCTCCTCATCTTTCCTCCTCTACACTTCAAGCCCTCGTGTATTATAGATCCTCCTTTTGCTTCAAAGAATAAGGTGACCCTTCTCAAAGCCAAAACTACTTCCTACATTCATGAATTTGATCCCATCTCCTTGTCTCTTTTAGAACTTTGCCCTTACATTTTCTCTCTTTCTGTCTCTCTCTTCCTCTGTCTGCTTGTCTCTTTTTTTCCTCTTTTGCTCTTCTTTTCTCTGCATCCTCTATCTAACTCTCAAACTCCCTCTCTCTATTGTATTTCTTCCCCACTGTCTACATTTATTTATGCTCAGGTTTTTAATACCCCCTCCCGCCAAAAAATCAACTTTTCCCTTAACCCTACCATCCTAGCAAACTATTTACCTATATTATCCCTCTCCTTCACTACATAAATTCCTAGAAAGAGTATTCTGCATTATTCTTTTTTTCCTAATCCCTTCTTTCCTCAATCTTTTCTAAATTGGCTTCTAAGTGGAAGGGCTCTTTCAAGGGCCCTTAATTGCTAATTCCAGTGGCTTTTTCTTTACCCTCATCCTACTTAATATCTTCAGCTTTTAACTTGTGAACCAACTCATGTTCCTATCAAATTTCCTTGGGCATCTTTGGCATTGTTCACTTCTAGTTTTCCCACCTATCTCCTTGCTGTCCTGTATTAGTTCACTATTTCCTTTTTATATACATAGGTGTGAGTTACCCCTAAAGCTCTGTACCCAGACTCCTCCTCTTTTACCTAAACTTTCTCTCTCTTGGTGCTCTCAAGCACTTCAAAAAGTCCAATTATTGCCTCTATGTATATGACTAATTCTAGACTTACAGTCTCTGTCCTTGAGGAAAGGAGATTTCCAGTTGTCTCATAGTAATTTCCAGTTAGATATCTTGTGATCACCTCAAACCAAAAATGTCCACACACTGCCACACTATAGTTCAGATTATAATCATACTTTTCCTATATTATTGGACTAATCTCTGAAATGATCTTAGTCTTCAGTTTCTCTTTTATCCATGCCATTGTTTTTCTTTCTTATATTTCAAGTTAGGGGAGGAGAAAGGAGAAAAAGGAGAAAAAGAGAAAAAAGAGGAAGCAGAGGAAGATAAAGAGGAGGAGAAAAAGAATTCATTGTCTCTCTCCAGTGCTGTTATTGCATAAATTGTTTTCCTGTGTCTATTTATTTCACTTTGGACCAGTTCATACTTTACATAAATAATATAATATCAAAGTTAAAAACTAATAGAAACAAACCTCAGTTCAATTCAGTGTATTCAACTCAATAGTTATTGAGCACCTACAACATGCAAGACACTCTACTAGGTGCTAGCTATAAAGCTATAAAAATATAATATGCATTAGATTAGAATAAATGAAGATGGGATTAAACAAATTCTGATACTTTCTCATCTGTAAATAAAAAAGAAGAGATTATGAGAAAGAATAAAATAGGGAGGGAGAGGTAACATAGGTTGATAGTTTGATAGGCTTTTAAATATCATATCAAAATAATTTTCCTAACCTACTGGCTTGATCAGAATATTCTTTTGCAAAACATCTTCAGTAGTTTTCTCTTGCCTCTAGTATAAAATAGAAAATTCTTAGGCCGGCATTTAAGACTCCCCAAACTGCTTGCCAAACTTTATTTCACAATATTCCTTTTCACAGTTCTATATTCCAATGCACTTAGAGTCTTTGACCCAATTCTTTCCTTTATGAATTGCCACCCATGGGGGTCCATGCCTGGAATTTATACTCTCCTAGTTTACCACTGTTGAAAGCCTTGTCTCTCTTTAAGAGTTTGCTTCTTTACTACTTCCTTTGGGAAGACTGTCTTGATTCTTCCACCTTAATCTCTTCCTCATATGAAATTCACAAGTTATTTTTTTCTGGATCTTTATTTTCTTGACCTTATTTGTCCCCATCTCATATTTTACTTATATGCATGCAGACTCAATTTTAGTAGTAATGAGAAAATAAGTTACTACCATCCTATCAAATTATCAACCTATATTTTCCCTCTCCTTTACTATATTAGACTCCTAGAAAGAGTATTCTTTTTTCTAATTCCTTCTTTCTTTATTTATAAGCAAGAAAGTATCAGAATTTGTCTAATCCCATCTTCAATTTATTCTAATCTAATTTTACCATACCTTGATAGCTTTATGGCAAGCACCTAGTAGAGTGTCTTGCATATAGTAGGTGCACAATAACTGTTAAATTGAATACACTGAATTGAACTGAAGTTTGTATCTATTGGTTTTTAAATTGGCAATGTCAAATCAGAGAACTAAATGGTTTTGTGGATAGAGGATTGATTTGGGTGGGGATAATTTGGGGTCAAATTCCATTTCTAATTGGCACTATATGTGTGACTGAGTAAACCATTTAGTTCCTCTGAGGCCCAGACATCTCTCAAAAAATGTAAGTTGCAGAACAGTTGCCAATTAGGATTGGTAGACAAAGATTCCTCTTTAGAAGTTCTCTATACTAAGTAAATTAGAGTTCTGACAAAAGAAAAAAGAAAATCTTTAAATGCAGTAATGGATTTTTTTTATCGTTCTCTATCCCAATATAGTTTAATCATCCTTTAACACACAAACACATATGTCCTTTTGTCTCTAGAAATTCTTGAGAACATTATCCTGGCTAAAAAAAATTCCAGCAGAGACTTTAAGGTTTATGATTAGCAAATATCATGGTGTAGCAGAAAGAGCATCAGAGTGAAGAAGTCTTCAATGCTACATGTATTTAGCAGAAGAACTGATCCCTGAAGCAGGCAGGGAGAAGGCTCTAATAGAGATCTAATAGCTCCATGGTCCCATGCCCTATCAAAAATCCCAATCATATTTCTGAGGTTAAATTTTCCCTATAAAAATGTACTTATGGGCCATCCTTTGGCTGCTGCCTTCCTTTGAGTCAGTCCTTCATGGTTTTCTACCTCCTGATGTCTTTCTCCTTCCCCTTCCTTTTCCTCTTCTCCTCCTTCCCCTATGTCACATGGTTTCTCTCTTACTTCTACTCTGCTTCCCAACCCCACTTCTCCTCCTTACAGCTAACTAATGCTTTTAGGTTGCTAAATTCCTATCAGGATTTATCCTGACAGCCAGGGCATGCCCCAATCTCATGGGGTGTTTCCTTTCCACTGGGTAATCTTGAGTTCCACTGAGGAACTTGTCTTTCACATGCTCTCCCAACTCTATTTCATATTTACCATTCCTGGTATCTATTGCATCCCTTCATTTTGTCTGTAACTCCTTCCCCTAAATGCAGCTACCTTTTGCCAAAGAGAATGCCCATTGTGAATTCTTCATCAAACTCCAACTTTTGGTACCTCTGGTCATCTGGTGTCTACATCATCCATATCATTTTGGTCCTCCAACCACATCACTAGGTGCTGAACACCACATCATAAACCACATGAAGAGGAGAATCAAGGAACCCAGCATCTATCTCAATTTGTGATTTTGGATAAATCATGGACAAATATGTTTCAGGCACTTCTAAGGACCAGGGATACAAAAAAGAAGCAAAATACAGCCGCCCCTTGCTTCAAGGAACATATAATTTAATGGTAGAGACAACATACAAATAAGTATAAACAAACCAAGATATATACAAAATACACAGAATATAACAAAGATACTGGAATTAACAGTGTGAGAATTGAGTGGTGATTTAGTTTCTACAGAGTTAAGAAAAATGAATTGGAGAAAGGAAACCTAAATTAGAAAATTGAAACCTAAGAATTGGGAAGTTGGGACCCACAAGGATATTAAAGAATATTAGGGGTAGAGGTTTTACATTTGAACAGGAACCCTCTGACTTTGCCCCTTCCCCTTCTCAGGTTATCTTCCCCCACAAGAATGTAAGCTCCTTGGGGCAGGAACTGGCTGTATAATGAGGGGGTAGAGATTCACGTTCTGTAACTTCTGTAAAATCCATTTAATGGGGAATCAGAAAGGACTTGTGCTTCCAGATAGGAAATAAAATATTGCCTTTACAATTTTAAAAGTATGTCTACTAACCTAGATACCCATTCATGCAAGAATGTAAAATAAAATCTTTTCTGCATTCACCAGTGAGACAGCGAAGTTCTTGAAAAGATTTTTTGTTTGTTTGTTTGTTTCTTACAACTGGGATTAGGAAGGCTTCTGTAGATGACTATAGAAATTTAAAGGAAGCTCATTAGGCCAATAGGTGAGACAGAGGAGGGGAAGCATTTCAGGTGTGGAGGAAAGCCAGAGAAAATGAGATGTAGTGTCTTATTTGTGGAACAGTCAGGAGGTCAGTGTTTCTGAATCAAAGTGTACTTTCAGGGAATTAAGGTATAGTATTGGAAAGGTAGGAAAAGACTCTGAGGGACATTGAATGTTTGGATCTCAGGATGTTTTTTGCTGTTGTTTTTCACTTATAAAACAATAATCAGATTATTCCTAAGAGGTCTTTTCTAGGTTTAAAATTTTTACATTTTGGTAATAGTGTTAGGGTCATGGATTTTTCTTCCAATGTTTTACATAAAACATAATCCTTTCATTTAGCTTTATAAATAAATAGCCATTTACCTGCTGATCTTAGGCAGGAATGAGTGCAATGTGACTATGTGGTTGGTAATACCAACTAACCTGCTTGATAATAAAAGCAAACTCAGCCAATGATGGAAAAATAAACGTTGTTCCAATTTTGGTATTCAAGAGAGCTATAGAAATCAGGTTGGAAAGCATAACCCTTCTGTTTATGTGTGAGTCGAGGCTCATACTACTGAGGGTAGTAAGAGCAGAAAGAATGGGACCAAAGGGGTACCTAGAAGAAAGGAGCCAACTGTCCTGGTGGCCCTTTCTCTTAAAATGGCTTAATAAAATGCACAGTCTAAAATCCCAAACCACTTCTATCCTGCAGAAGCCGAAGCATTTTATGTCTTCCTCATTTCAGAAACAATGATCTGAAGAAACCCAATTGCATTCTGTCTCCCCGTTTGATGGCTGATTTTAACCGCATCGGAGATGATGAGGCTGCCTTCAATCCTGGAACTTCATTTCACACTGCCTCTGAATATGTATTTGTTTTATTATACCCGAGTCTGCCCAGAGAATTTTCAACTGTGCTCTTCCTCTCCCTTTGTTGAAATCACCCTTCTTAATATCATTTTGGAAAACAAATTCGGTGGGAAGAGGGTAAGACTGAGAGTTCTGGTCTCAGCTCCATCACTAACTTATTCTGTGCCTAGGTAAGTTGCTTAAAGTAATGGCATTTAAATAGACTGAAGAAAAATCAAATCACATCAGTACAATAAAGATGCCCAGAGGAAGCCATTAGTATTCTTGGCTAAGATGTTTTAAAGGGAATGAAGGTGAAAACTGAATTAAGTGAGAAATGCTGGATAGAAGGATTTCAAAAAGGAAAAGATACAGGATTCAAGGCAGTGGGCACGTATTCTGGAAAAGAAAGAGAATAAAAGAGAATCATTTAAAAAATGAGCATCACAACAGCCCCCTTGAATCCCCATAATACTTTCTAGAGCTCAGAAGATTTCAGGCATTTTTTTTTCCATAGAAATATATCATACACCACCTACTCCAGGAGGTGAGAGTAAATAATAAGAATGATAATAGCTTACATTGAGATAATATTTTAAGGTTTTCAAAGAATTTCTCATTCCTGAGTCTGAGTGGGATTTAGGATAGAGACCTGGGTTTAGAATCAGGAAAAATCTTGCCTCTGAGTCCACTAGTTAGGAGACCCTGGGCAAGTCCCTTGAGATGTATTTACTCTGTCACAGTTTTGATCTGCGTTAGTTGAGGAGACCCCACATACTTAAACTCATTTGATCTTCAAAATAATCTTGAGGTCAGGTCACTGTGGGGAAGTGTTCAATCTTCCATTGATGATTAAGCTGGGGGATATTGGTAAATGTTTAACAACCAGTCTTTCCAGGAAAAAAAAAAAAAGAAAGTATACATACACACAAACACACACACACACAAACACACACACACAAACACACACACACAAACACACACCCACACATCAGCTCTAGAAGTTGATTAGAGCAGGCTTTAGGACACCCCTAAGGATAAGGGTTGTGGCAAGAGATAAAAACTGACTAGAATATTACAGGATGACAAGGTGTGGATGAGCTGCCATCTCCACCATTTAAGGGAGTACTCCCTTTATATAGAACAATTGAAATCAAGATGTAAATTGTTTATTTATAAGGTATTTCATATATTGTTTCAATTCTATGAGACAGTTTGAGTGTTTTGGTTTTGTTTTTTTTATGGATCCTATGAAATAATTTCCATAGGGAGAACATGAGGAGAAACTCCCAATACTAATACAATTTGGCATCTTTTCTGCCATGGTTAAACTTGGCAGAATTTGGCTAGAGTACTAGAAGGTTAAGGTCACAGCCACTGATGTGATCTATGATGTGGAGGTTGGCACCAAATGATGGTGGGCACCAAAAGTTGGGGTTCAGTCATGTGAAGGATTCACAATGGCCATTCTCTTTGGCAAAAGGTAGATTTATTTAGGGGAATAGGTTACAGACAAAATGAACGGGTCCAATAGACACCGGCGATGGTAAATACGAAATAAAGTAGGGAAATCATGTGAAAGAAAAGTTCCTCAGAGGAACTCACAATAACCCAAAAGAAAGGGAGTCTCGTGAGGTTGGGGCAAGCCCTTAGGGCAGGCTAAACCCTGAGAGGACTGAGCACCCTAAAAGTGTTAGTTGTAAGGAAAAGTGGGGTTGGGAAGCATAGTGGAGTTAGGGAAGATACACGATGGCCCACAAGTAGATTTAATAGGGAAAAATTAACCTCAGGGACATGACTGGGGTTTCTATAGAGAGTGGGTTTCAGGAGTTTGACATAACTTGGCATTCAGACTGGACCACCTCCCCAAAGGCTGGGACCAGGGAGCTAAAATGATATCTTTCAGAGCCTTTCCTCAGCTTGCCTCAGGGATTAATTCTTTATTTTCTCTTAGTGCAAAATACCATTCAGGACCTCATCAGCCATTATATCAGGAATGAGCTTAAACTCAGGTCTTCCTTATGTCCAAAACAGGACCCTTTATCTTCCTCCCCAAACCTATCCCACTTTCAAACTCTCTTATTACTGTTGAAGTCTCCATCATCTTCCCAGTCACCCAGCCTGACAACCTATATCATCCTCTCACTCATCATGTATATTCAATCAATTGCAAAATAAGCAAGCCTATTTATCTTATTAGCATACAAATTTGCTTTTGTCTTTAATAAATGGTAAAATTATATGCATACCAAAGAATTGATTTAAATTTTTTTTATTCTTTGTTATTATTATTTGATTTGGATACCTATTTTATATACCTACATATCAGGGGTAGAGTAAAAATTTTCAGACAAAAAGAGGTTAAGAAGCTCTACTCTAGACTCCTGCTAAAATACACTCACTTCTGCCTCAGAAGTCTTCCTTCCTTGCTTGCCCCTTCCCCAAATGTTAGTGTACTCCCTCATAAAGTACCTCGTATTTAATTATTTTGTAGTTTTTCACTTTATATGATTTGCTATATATATTAAATACACATAAGAATGTGCATTTCTCCCACTAGAATGTAAACTCCTTTTAAGTATTATTTTATTCTATTTATATGTATTACCAGTGCCTATCACAGTGTGTTATTTGTTGATTGATTTAGAAATAGCACCAGTCTCCCTTGTTCTCTTGAGTACAAAACAATATAAACCCCCAAATTGAGGTGCCACCTAAGTAAATATGAAATCATTCCTTTAATGAAGCTTATGTAGGCTATGGAATGCCTCAAATCAGAACAAAGGGGACCCACACCATGGACTATAAATGACCTTATTATATCCCTACTTTTATCCCCAAGTGAATTTGGAATCAGAAGACCTGAATTTGAATCCTTATGTCTGTGATTACTCTTGAACTCTAACATCCTTCCAACTCTTTTTTAAAATCCCATGAGTCTTATTTATCACAAGATAAATATCTTGTGAGAGTGAGCAATGTCTTCCTTCTTTAGCCCAAAAAGATCATTACAAAGTAAGAGTTCAAATGATCTTACCTTGATACATTAAACCAATCTGAATTGTCAAGGGAGAACAAGGGAATTTAACCCATTTCCTACAAATTTCCATCTCTCACATTCATTTCTGAAGGTTTCTTTTTTTCACCTTCAATTCTCTCCCCTTCACATTTATTTCATCTCATTCCATTTTTGCTTCTGACACATCTTCCTCTTCTTTCCTTTTAATCATACTTGATAAATATTTTTCTTCCCCCTCTATTCACTTTCCTTCTCTTCACTTTCTTTGATCTCCTCTCTACTTTGGAAACTGCTTCCTCCTCCAGTTAACCCAAGAGATTTCCCTTTCCCATCCCCCAAACTCAATTTTAATAAGCTTCCTAACACTGATTTTCTCACAAATCATGCCTGTACAACTTTGCAATTTAGCCAATGTCTCGGTTAAAATGAAAATTCCTCAGGGCATACAATAAATAATAAAAAATAATGATGTAATCGAGAGGGTTATGATTTTGAGCAGAGAGTAACATTGAAATAGTAGGACTGACTATTGTAATTCCCATGTTCAATATTCAAAAAATCAGAGAAGGTAGTAATTGGGAGCCTTGCTCTACACGCCCGATGGCCATTTTGAAAGGTTCTGACAGTCTCTCACTGGGAGCAGAAAGCAGTTCTTTAGAAACTATACTTCTTTTCTTTGAAAGATAAGCCCTTTTCCAGATATCCTTTCTACATCCCTAGAGGAGGAAGAAATCTAACAAGGAGAATTGGTGAACAATGGCAGCAAGTGGGAACAGCTCAAAATTTGACAACTGTGGACATTAAGGATGAGATACTGAGGCTGAGGCCATGGAGTAAGTGACAAAGTAAAAGGAGTGAGACAGTGATGAGCTAAACCCCATCTGCTATGGGGGGAGAAGGGCAGAGGATGTGCTGCATCTGGAAACCATAGGCTTATACTGATTTAGAATTTCTTGGCCCCTGACTTAGGGTCCCCACAAAGGTGAGGAATTTCAAAAAAGGGATTCTCCCAGTGGAGAACAAAATGTTACTAAAGAACATCAAGAAGCCAGAAAAGTCAACAAGCAAGTAGAGAGGAAAAAAAAAATAGACATTAGCTTTAAAGAGACCTAAAAATAGAAGGAAGGGGAGAGCTTTAAAGTGAAGAACTATTTGATCTCAATTACAAATAAGAAAATAGAGTTCAAAGCTATTTCATTTTTGTTTTTATATCCCCAGTGGTACATAGTAGGCACTTAATACTTATTGACTGGTTCACAATTCATAAGACACTGGGTGCAGGTGATATTTACAAAGGCAAGTACAGGGAATGATAGTAGTAAAATATAGTTTTTACAAGTCATTTTTTGGTATATGAGATAATTCAATTTACAAATAGGCTAGGAGAAATGGGAGTCAAAAACTTTGTTACAAACTATGTTGGAAAAAAAGTCAGAAACTGAAACACAATGATAATTAGTAGCCTAAGACATAACAAGGGATTTTTGCACATGGAGTAAACACTATGCCAGGAGTGAGGGCATGAAGCACAGGGTACGGGGTAATCTCTTGGGAATCATCCTAAACTTAGGAGTAAGGAAGAGATGGAGGGAAGGCACAGTAGGGGAGGAGCTTAGTCCAGTCTACCATCTGGTAGTTTCTTATTTTAAATAATTATTTTTTCCAACTAGGTGCTAAGCTCTGTTTTTTTTTTTTTCTTTTCTATAATTTGGTAGGATTGTAAAAGCTGTCAGCACTCTATAAATTTAGCACCTTAAAGGAAAGACCTGGTTATACTGCTTCCTCCTATAACTTCAGATTGTGTGAGAGAGGCAAATGAACTCCAAGAAATAATATTGCCTTCTATCTATAAGGTTAATTTTTTATTTCCAAAGCATTTTCATGGTTTAAGACAGCTTCTCCTCATATTTCAGAGATGAGTAATTTGGGCACAGAAAGAATATGGCCTGTCACAATGAAATAATGACTCACAAAAACTGGACTCAGGATCAAACTTGAAGTCTTTGTATTTGGCATTTAAAGCTTTTCACAATCTGGTACCTTTCTGCTTTTCTAGAGTTCTTACACTTTACTTCCTTCCATGTACTCTGCAATGCAGCTACACTGGCCCACCTTCTGTTCCTTGGAAGCAGCACACTATCTCCCACTTTCCTTCTTTTGTCTCTCATTTCAGATGGACTATATGTAAAGTTTTTCCTCTTTACTTCCCATATTCCCTGGCTTTTCATAACTTTCCTTTGAGTTTACCTTCTAATTATACTCTGTGTGTGTGTCTGTGTGTCTCCCAGTGGATGAAGCACCAGATCTAGAGACAGGAAGACTCATCTCCCTGAGTTCAAATCTAACCTGAGATACTTCCCAACTGTGTGACGCTGGGCAAGTCACTTAACTCTGCCTTGGTTTTCTTATCTGTAAAATGAGCTGGAGAAGGAAATAGCAAACCACTCCAGTAGCCTTGTCAAGAAAAAAATAGATGAGGTCCCAAAGACAGACATGATTGAAATGCCTAAACACCTATGTCCCTCTCTGTCTGCCTGTCTTTCTCTGACATTTTGTCTCTTTCTGTCTTGTTTTTTCTCTATCTGTGTCTCTGTGTGTCTGTCTCTGTCTCTATCTCTTTATCTCTGCTTCTGTCTGTCTTCTCTCTCCGTCTCTCTGTGTCTGTCTTGTCTATCTGTTTCTGTGTCTCTGTCTCTTTCTTTGTGTCTCCCTCTTTCTTTCTCTTTCTGTCTCTCTTCCTCTCTCTTTTTCTAGTATCAAGTTTCTTACATGTCCTTTCTTCTATTAGAATGGGAATTCCATGAGAGCAGGGCAGTGTTTTATTCCCCCATGTTTTTAGTATGGCACTCTTGACATATAGTAAATATCTAATATTTATTTGCTGATTGATTGATTGATTGATTAGATTACATATGTCTCAATTCCCAGCTCATGCCCTATCACATCTCTCTGGCTATGATAATCCCAGATCCCACATAGCCAGAATATTTAACTTGACGGCCAGACCAGTTTTTTCCATTTTCTTTTATGCTGAGTTCTCTCTCCTTAGAAGAGTTCCATAGTGCTACATCTTCAGAGGTATGAAGTAGGACTGCAAGGAGGACCCAAGGGGCATCTTCTGGTCACTTTCTATACTTGTCACCAACTTGCTGCCTACATGGAAAGAAAGTAAAACAGGAAAGAAATGCCAAGTTAGCAACTTTTAATACTGCTGAAACATAATCAGCTTTTGCTTCTGTAGCAATTAGCATATTATTACCGATAATGTTTTACATGGCAATTTTGCTGTAAACATTTGTGCTAATTTTCCATGACCTAATTATTTTATGACATATAATTATGAAGTATTTTTTCAAGTCGAATATTTTTGTTATACATTTGTATAACCCCCTACTCAGAAAAGGCAGCACTCCAATATCTTGGAACATCCCATCTTTCTTAATAATTATTTCAGATGCTAAGGAGTTCCCTAGCGTAGGAGCATTTATGACCTCCAATTTGGATGTGTCTAATTTGAGATTGCTGTCATTAGATTGACTTCTTCCATTATTAAGCTACTATGACATCTGAATTACACTGCAGGCCTCTTACCAGCATTCACTTACTCATAGACCACAATATAAGGAGCTTGGTTTATTTTTGTTTTTTAATGTCTTACAAATTTTTTTCTTTGTATTAATTAAATTCAAAAAAAAAATTCATTAAATAACCACTATATGCAGAACATTATGTTAGACTCTGGGGAAGATACCAAGATATGTTCCCTGTCTCCAAGGAGTTTCCAATCTAGGAGGAAGTACAGAAAACATAAACAAATAGAAAGAGAACTTGATAAATTCTTGAAAGGCAGCAGAGTGGACTACTGAGGAAAAGCCAGCATCAGAGTCAGGAAGTTGTATGTTCAAGCCCCTCCTCTGAAACTTTATAGAAAAGGTGACTCAAGCTAGATCTAAAAGGAAGAATTAAAGCAGAGATGGGGAGCAGGAAGAGAAATGCAATTTCTGATTAAAGAAAGAAGTAGGGTAAGAACTAGACAAAGCACTGGATGGGATAAACTGAGTGAAAACCTCTCATAAGAATATAATCTTGCCCTAATTGTGACTTGAGACTTTGCAATAATAACTTGAGCTGTAACTAAAAGCTGCAGATATTCGATTATCTTAGATAAACAAACATTTCCTTCTTGCCCCCCTCCCTGTTTCTTAATTCACATTTACTTAAACTTAATGGTTAAAGAGTATTCTTTTTGGGATAGATTTCCATAGTTAGGATGTAAGCCTGGACTCCCCCAGATATGGGTGATAAGTTTGGGGGGATTCTGATTAGGGTCTATATAATCTTGTGTTTTGCAGTTTGCACTTTGTACTACTTTACTGACAACACCTTGTCAGTTAGGCATTGCCCTTTCTCAGGAGATAGTAATAAATCCTTTTTGCTTTTCTACTTTGAGAGTCTCTGATTTTAATTTGAGTTGGGGTCATAGCTATCTCACATAGTTTGGGGGGCTCTTTCCAGGATATTTCCTGTGTGTGAGAGATCTCTCCCATACTGAATTCTTGGGCAGGTGCCCTCCAGAGTGTTCTTTGGTGGTCCTTGAACTGAGCTTAGGAACTTCTGCTCTGATTGGGTAAATTCCTGAAGAGAGACACTTAGAGAAAGTAAAAATGGAAGTGGGCTAGCAAATATAGAGGTTTAATTTGACTCAGGAGATAAACCAGCTTATGCACAATCCAGGTATGGCAAGAAACTTGTGAGGGGGGAGAGACTTTAAGTGATTAGAGTCTGTAAAAAGACTTTCCCTTTGCCAAGAACTAGTGAGCCCCCTGGGTGACTGGGATTGGGTTTGGAAGACTTTAAGTGGTTTGAGTCCATAAAAGGCTCCTATTTCCCTTTGTTACTGGGAAACTCTAAGCGGTTCAAATCCATAAGGGTTCTCCAAGTTCCCTTTGGTAAAATTGCATGAGTCCTCCATCAAAGAGGAGAAGACACTGTGAACCATGGTAAAGGAACAATCTAAGGTAGCTGGCTCTAAAAACCTATCTAGCGTTCCCAGAAAAGAGGCTTTAGGAAGAATTGGGATGAAGTACCAACATTTATAGGGATTAACTACTGTTGTTTTGTTTGGGCAAGTGCCCTACTTGGAGGAACTGTCCATCCCCCTAAGGGCTAGGTGTAAATTCAAAGAAAGCCTTCTATACCCAACTGGCCAGCTTCTATGGCTATGGCTCTAGAACCCCCATCCCATGAGAAAGGGAGCTTGATTGATTTAGAAAAGCAGTTTGCCATGTATTTAGAAAAGCAGTGTGTGTGTGTGTGTGTGTGTGTGTGTGTGTGTGTGTATGAGAGAGAGAGACAGAGAGACAGAGAGACTGTATTTTGTCTTCTGTGTCTTTCTCAGCGGAATTACAAAGGAAAAGATCTGATTTTAAAATGCTTTTTTTTGTACATAATTGGACTTAGGCAGATAACTTTTAGATAAAGGAAGGACTAGTTCTGAGATAGGGAAAGTTTTTAACTGCCACATCAAAAAAGAAAAAAAAAACTGGCATATTTCTCTGGACATAGAATTAACCAATTGGGGTCTGCAGAAATAGTTAAAGTTACAGAGCTGCTAAAACATTTTAGCAGTCTCTGGGGGGTTTGAGGCTCTTTTAAATTGCTTGGCACAATTTCTCAGTCAGCTACCTGGAATTGGCCTATTGTATTTTTTAACAGGTCTAATTTATATGACTAAAAGTCTTCTGAGGGTCTGAACCTGAGGCTTACAGAAAAACTACAAAAGGAAAAAAAAAACACTTTCTCTGGGATTTTCCATGCTTTTCTCCCTTGGAGAGGCTTATGGAATCTGTCCTGGCTAAGTGTCCCTGGCTGGCCTAGGTTCTTCTGGGATTTGCACTGGTGTCCCAACATCTTTGATATGGCACCCCTGGCCTTTCTGGCATTTAGGTTGGGTTAGTCACTGGGTCCAAATTTCTCTCACCCTCTCCCCCAGGATCCTAAAATCTGTCAATTTCTTAAAGTCCTATAGACAGACTTGAAATGGCAATTTTCTGCCACCTTGAAACTTGGGACTATTTTGTGTTTAAGCTGGAATTCTGATTCTGAAATTATATGAGATAATTACTATTAACTAGTTCATGCCAAAATTGTGTACTTGTTTATTCTGCATACAATTTTATAAATATGTATGCATTAATATTGAAGTATTGCTACAAGAAATTTAAATATGTATTTGATTTTATTTTAAGTTTTAAAAAATTGCATGAGCTGTGCTTTAACATTTTTTGTCAGCTCTCCTGGATATGTGGTATAAATTTTGTGAAATTTGATCCAGTTATTTAGATATTACCTATACTCTGAATCTTAAGATTTGTTTTGTTTTCTCCCTTTAATAAAGAAGTAAAAACAAGAAAATCTTGTGTATAGGAATATGTGTAATTGCAAAAACAAATTATATCTGAAAAGTGTGTAATATGTATAAAGATAAATAAGAAAATATTGGAGGAAATGTCCCTCTGGAGGGAGGGAGTCTGGCTCCAAAATATTCAAGTTAGATTTTAATGAAATGACACCACTGGGGAAACTGAGATAGAAAGGAGCATTTGATAGGATGGGTGAAAGCTTTCCCCTGAGTTCTGCTGCTTTAAGAGGAATTAGTAGAATAATAAGATTGGAACAAATTGAATTAAGTATGGATATGATAAAGGAACATATTTTACTCCTAAGATTTTATAAGAAATAATGAGGAGAGATTGCAAATTAAGTGGCAATTCCATACACTTGGGCATCTGCCCTCATCAGGGAAAGTGGAAAGAATGAATCAGTTTCTGAATGGATGCCCATCAATTGGAGAGTGGCTGAATAAATTATGGTATATGAATGTTATGGAATATTATTGCTCTGTAAGAAACGACCAGCAGTACGATTTCAGAGAGGCCTGGAGAGACTTGCATGAACTGATGCTGAGTGAAATGAGCAGAACCAGGAGATCATTATACACAGCAACAATACTATATGAGGATCAGTTCTAAGGGACATGACTCTCTTCAACAATGAAATGCTTCAAACCAATTCCAATTGTTCAGTGAAGAGAGCCATATACACCTAGAGAGAGGGATGTGAAGTGTGGACCACAACATAACATTTTCATGTTCTCTATTAAGGTTTGCTTGCATTGTATTTCCTTTATCGGATTATTCTTTCTTGTAGATACGATTTCTCCTGAACAAAAAAAAATGATGTGTGGCAATAACTATCATATATTCGATTTCTTAAGTATTCTAACATAATTATCATGCAGTGGATATCCTGCTATCTAGGGGAGTAAGGGGGAAAATTTGTAACAGAAAGCTTTGTAAGGGTTAATGTTTAGGAATTACCCATACATATGTTTTGCAAATAAAAAGTATTAATAAAAAAATAAAATTAACTAATTAATTAATTAATTTTTTAAAAAAATGAATCAGTCTCATGAAAAATGGATTACTAAATTGATGTTAGAGACTAAATTGCCTTGGACCAAATGTTTGCTTTGTTAAAGAATTAGAATTGTCCCCTGAAGTGATCTAGGATTTTCCCTGATTAAGATGGGTGTTTTGTTTTGTTTTGTTTTGTTTTTGTTTGTTTGTTTGTTTTGGAGAGGAAAAACAGGAAATAATCTTTTTTGAAAACAAAGGATAAATTTTTAAGGCATTATATACTGGCAGTGTACTCATCACTTTCAGCTCTTAGGAAGCAAATATTGCTGGTCCAGACAATACCTTTGGACTTTGCAGTTCCAAAAGAGTGGGTGCTTACTAAATCCTCAAGAAGCAGAGTGGGAAGGACCTTAGTAAAGACATTACAGATGACTGAGACTGCAATTTGGAGGCTGAGAACACCAGGGTTAAAAGACCTGTGGAGTAACCTCAAGAATGAACTAGTAAGGACAATTTATAACCTCTTAAGTTGACTTTGCAATTAGGAATGTTTTGGTGGGAGGGGAGATTAATTGTGCTTAGAGGAATTTTAACAATATTGGTGTTGTACCTATTATTTATAGGGACTTCTTGATTGGAGGAAGTTGAATTGACATTTTTTTAGGATGAAGAAATTATTAATTTTAATTCTGATAGGGTCCTTTAATGTGAAATTAGGACAGATATTCTATATTATATGTGAATTTTCATTGGTTGTACTGAGTCATTTTAAAGCTGTTTCCCTTGTTTAGGGAGATTCTGAGAACAATGGCCTATGTCTTTGTTTCTTTGAACATGGTTAATAAATGAATATGTTTTGATATTGATTAGTTATTGAGCATCTTAAAGTAAAATGATTTGTGTAATGTTGAATTTAAAACCCATCTTTTTAAACATAAAAATAAGCTGTAAACTTTCTAAGATGAATCCCTTATTGTTATCAATGTGAGATTATAGTCAATACTTATTTAGGATATATGATCCTTAAGAGCTAAATTCAGTTGGAGGGGTTGTGGGAAGGCTGGGACACTGATGCATTGTTGGTGGAGCTGTGAACGGATACAGCCATTCTGGAGAACAATTTGGAGCTATGCTCAAAAAGTTATCAAACTGTGCATACCCTTTGACCCAGCAGCATTTCTATTGGGCTTATATCCCAAAGAAATCATAAAGGAAGGAAAAGGCCCCACATGTGCAAGAATGTTTGTGGCAGCCCTTTTTGTAGTGGCTAGAAACTGGAAATTGAATAGATGCCCTTCAATTGGAGAATGGCTGAATAAATTATGGTATATGAATGTTATGGAATATTATTGTCTTATAAGAAACAACCAGCAGGAGGATTTCAGAGAGGCCTGGAGAGACCTACATGAACTGATGCTGAGCAAAATGAGCAGAACCAGGAGATCATTATACACAGCAACAACAGTACTATATGACGATCAATTCTGATGGACATGGCTCTCTTCAACAATGAAATGTTTCAAACCACCTCCAATTGTTCACTGAAGAAAGCCATATACACCCAGAGAGAGGGATGCGAAATGTGGACCACAACATAACATTCTCATACTCCTTGATTGATGTTTGCTTACATTGTGTTTCCTTTATCTGATATATCGTTCGTGTAGATAAGATTTTTCTTGCCCACCAATGATAAGTTTGGAAATATGTATACATATATTCGATTTGCCAATATTTTAACATAATTAACATGTAGTGGATATCCTGCCATCTAGGGGAGGGGTGGGGAGTTGGGGGGAAAAATTTGTAACGGAAAGCTATGTAAGGGTTATTGTTGAAGAATTACCCACACATATGTTATTCAAATAAAATAAAAATTTAAAAAAAAAAAAAAGAGCTAAATTCACCTGAAGCTTTGATTATTGAAACTTACTATTTGAGATAAAATTTCTTGGGACTGTAGCTGATATTATTTGGAGTTTTGAATTCAGGTCTAATTGTCTGATGGATCATCAAGCCAGATATCCAACATCTGAAAGAAATATGCCACAAGCTACTCAAAGGAATGTGATCCTGAATTGTTATAGGTGGAAGTTAGTATCTGGGCAAGAAATGAGAGGACAGCATTGACCTCCACTTAAGGTAGGATCCTTTTAACTCAGTTTCCCAATGGCATTCCTTTGAATAAGAATCCACCTGATTATTCCTGAGTCTGGCAGTAAGGTGAAATTATTTCATACAATTATATAAAGTCAAACTGAGCTAAGGATGTTTTTATCTTGTCATGTATGTGCTCTTAGGCTGAGGCCTGAAGGACCAGTTTTTGATTATAATTGTGTCTCTACTTTTTCCTCTTGTAGCAAATTTCTATAATCAGGGCAAGTGTTCAGTAGAAGCTATGAGCACAATTCAAGTTTGTAAGATCTTGCAGTTTCCTATCTGAAAATACATGGGCATTATAACCTAAATAAATAGGTAAATGAATATTTGGCCTAGTCATCTATCTGTTGCTAGTTGCATATATCTGTCTTTCTTTTAGTATTTTTATTGTTGCTGATAGGCATTTTTATTTGTGAAAGGTTACTACTCTAATTACTGAAGACACAAATGGTTGGAGTGTTAGATGGCCCCAGATGGGAGGTAGGGACACAGAATCCAAATTTGTAGGCTGATTGGGTTTATTAGACTCCAGGCCATGGAAATAATGACTACAGCAAAGACAATGGATTTGTTAGCAGACCAGTTAACACCACAAGCAGTACTCCAGCACAGCTTGGTTAGACTCCTTGTTGGCTGAAGAAGGTACAATGTGTGGGGAATTAAATCTGTCCACTTGCTGTGTGAAAATGGATGATAATGGACAGGGAGTGAAGGAAATTGCCAAAGACATCAGAATATTGGGCCATGTCCTAT
This sequence comes from Myrmecobius fasciatus, assembly GCA_023553655.1. Classification (NCBI taxonomy): domain Eukaryota; kingdom Metazoa; phylum Chordata; class Mammalia; order Dasyuromorphia; family Myrmecobiidae; genus Myrmecobius; species Myrmecobius fasciatus. The sequence continues at coordinate 57,662 of JAJPUD010007526.1, read as the reverse complement.
TCTAGACCTATTCAGAACCTATTCCTGTCCTCACCATTGAATGTTTCTTGGTTGTCTTCAGTCTAGAAGCAGATGTTAGAAACAGGTTCTTTGGGTCCTAATGAAAGCTTTAAGTGGAGTCATGCTACTCCTTGTCTGCCTCCCCTGTGTGACAGTTTATTATAAGGGTAGTACAGACATTACTAGTCAGGATGGTAACGATTGGACCACCTGGATGGGAAAGCCCAATTACATTTGGAGAATGGACCTCAGCAGAGAAAAAGGGCAAACTGGGCCCAAAGTAATTGAAGTCCAAGGATGAGATAATTAAGAAAATGTATCAAGAATGGTGGGAGAGATCTTCAAAGGTTAATGAATGAGAGGAGGGATTGAATGGGATAAACTGAGTGAAGACCTTTCCTAAGATATGGCCTCCATCTATACCCTCATTGTAACTTGAGACTTTGCAATGACTACCTGAGCTATAGCTAAAAGCTTCAGGTATTCAATTTATCTTAGATAAACAAACATTTCATTCCTGTCCCCCCACTTTTAATTAGCATCTAAATACTTAATGTGTAAAGAGTTTATTTAATATTATTCTTTTTTGGAATAAATTTCAATGTTTAGGGTGTAAGCCTGGACTCCCCCAGAGGGTCAGAGATAGGGATAGGGACTTCTGGTTAGGGTCTATATAATTTTGTGTTTTGCAGTTTGTAGTTTGCACTCCTTTACTGATGACATCTTGTCTGTTAGGAGTTACCCTTTCTTGTGAGATCATAATAAATCCTTTTTGCTTTTCTACCTTGAGAGTCTCTGATTTTAATTTGGGTTGGAGTCATCCCACACAGCATTAAGTATGGAACCTCATGCATCAATGGAGATGAGTCCCATTAATAAAGATTCATCAGAGATCTAGAACCTTGGGTAGCAAAAATATTTAGGTGTTCCTTAACTTGGGATAAGACTACAGAATTGGCATTAGTGTGAGGTCAGCCCTGCCACCAAGAAGTAACATCAGGTTTTTGTTATTGCATAAATTTATGTAGAACTTCTGTTTCTGTCTTTGGGGACAACTAAGTGATGCGATATTCATATTTTAAAGTTCATTCAAACACTTATTGTGTTAGGCTGGGCAAATCACTCTACTTTTGCTTGTTTCCTAATATATAAACTAGGAATAATAATAACACTTACCTGCCAGGATGTTGTAAAATTAAAATAAAATATTTGTAAAGTTTTTTTTTTTTGTTTTTTTTTGCAAATTTTAAAGTATTACACAAGTGCTATCTATTTTTATTCCAAGATCCCCAGGGATTAGAGTGATATGATAGGGTAAAGTTATGTGGTTGTGATCTCAAGAATCTGAAGTTATTTTGTCATCACCTATAATTATTCTTCCTCCATGATCTTAAAGTGATACTTCTGCATTAACCCCTTCTCCTTCTTACTCAATTTCTCCCTCATTTCCCTTAATTAAATCTAGTCATCATCATCATGACCTTCCATTCCTATCTGTTGTCTGGATCCATTACTTTCCTGCTTTCTCTTTCTTATCTTCTCAGTTAACCTAATAGGTGACCTATTCAGCTATGGCTGTCCTCCATCCTTGAATTTCTTTGTCCCCATGTCCAAACATTGTTCACACCCCAACAATCCTCAACCTCTATTGCCATTACCATCTGCCTTTTCTGTTCTTACACTCATGCACCTAAACACTTTTAGAAGTTATGCAACCTCGATGCCTAGGTTCACTATAAATGCAGGCTATCTAATTTTAATTAGACAATTAATTACCATTGAAGAGCAATCCTTTCCTGATTAGCAATTACATTTCCCCAACAATCTGTTCCAAATCTTGACCTTCCTCAAGCTCTGAATGCCTCCCCTTCAGATGATGTCTCTTCTTACTTTTTCAGACAATTGGACATATCCTTCATGAACTCTTTCATATCTTTGACTCTAATCCCAATATTTTTATATATTAAACAAGTACAAATGTAGCTGAGCAAAAGCCATTTCGCAATGAATAAGTAATCAAAAATATGAGCAAAAAGTTCTCAAAAGAGGAACTGAGAACTATGAATAACCATATGAGTGAATAATTCTGAATTACTAATAATAAAAGAAATGCAAAGCAAAACAACTTTAAGGTTTCACCCCCCAAACCAAGCAAATTGGCAGATTACCAGAGCTGAAAATAGTGTTTGAGAGATTGGAGAAAGATAATAAACTATTGATAAAATTGTGATTGTTTCCATCATTTGTAAAGAAATTTGAAATTATGGAGGGAGAGTGACTAAAATGTTTATTCCTTTGATCCAATGATTCCAGATATGCTAGGCATATACACCAGAGAAGTAGATTCTCTCATCAATTGGACAATGGCTATAATATTGTGGCTATAATATTGAAGAGAATGGATCATTACTGTTATATAAAAAAACAACTATAATGGCCAAGAAGAAACATGGAATAGAATGTAAATTGATGCAAAATGAAGTAGGCAGACTCAGTAAAAATATGCATAGTGACTATGATCACATGAATCAAAAGAATAACAACAATAAAAAGTCAAAAATGAATCCATCTTACTTTTCCAGTCTTATCTGACATTATTATCCTTCAAATGTTCTCTATTGCACCTAAGCTGAACTTCTGTTACCTGAACTCCACAATTCATTTCTCACATTAATCCACTACATAAGCCATCACCCTTTCCTGGAATATGCTGCCTCCTCATTTCTATCCCTCCAGATCCTTATTTTCCTTTGGGACTCAACTTAAATATCACCTCTTCCAAGAAGTCTTCTCTAACCAGTACCCACCTCTCACCCCTATCCCAATAAATCCTTTCCTTTTTCTCAATTAATTTGCATTTATTTGACTTTATACTTGTAATATTCTATCCCTTCTCACAGTAAAATGGAAGGAAGTTCTTCAAGGACATGAATTGTTTTGTTTTTGTCTTTGTATTCTAAGTACCTGCCTAATTTAGCGTAAATGAATGAATGAATAAGAATTTAAGTGCTTATCCTGTACTAAATCCTGGGAATACAAACATGAATAACAGTCTTTGCTCAAGAAGTACATGTTCTAATTAGGGAGAAAACACATGTAGGAAGGCTCAGTACCAAGTACAATTCCTTATACTTGGTAGGTACTTAATAAATGTGTAATTTAATGAAACATTACCCTCATTCAAAGCTACTTGTTTAAAAAATGGTATCACTTATTTTGTAAGCCCACAAGATACTGAAGTTTTCTGTCACCAACCCCAAGTGTGTACCCCAGCTTTTTGGCCACTTTATTAAAGCAAAGTGTGCTTGACATGTGCAAGTTCATTGGAATGTTGCACCTCAGCACAGGAAATAGCCCATAAGAAGCTCTGCTCAGAATACATTTTATAGCCTATCCTTTCCTAAGGGTTTTAGAATGTTCTGACCCTCCAGTCCAGCTTTTGTTTCTGCTCAGCATAACATAGTTTGCTAAACTCGACACTAATCCCCACCCTCATCCCCACCATTATCTTTTCTAATGGATTCATCTCCAAGTGACTGTCTTGTGGTTGGTTTTTATCTTCAGATGCACTTTCTACAGAAGTACTCAGTAATATACTGCCCATTCTAATAGAGACTATTTTTTCTTTTTTTCTCTCCAGTGATATTGGCTATGGTAGTTAAACCCATGGAAATTTACCAAAATAACTAAAAGAGAGAGTAAAGAAAGTAGGTAAGAGAACCCAAAACAAAGTCTCAAGGAACATTCATAGTTATAATATGTTATGATATAGTAATGAGCCCATGAAGGATTCTGAGAAGTAGTCAGAAAAGTAAGAGAGGAACCAAAAGAGAGGAGTGTGAGGATCCTCTGTAATTCTAATTGACTTATCACAATGCCATCCCTTCTGCTTCCCTAAATGCCCTGTTCCTTTGGTTCCCTCACTCTCTCACTTCAATCTCTTTCTATCTCTCTTCCTAAGTAAATGAAGAGTTGGAGAAATATTTGGTCATTTAAGTCAAAGATGGTTTCTTCTGGACTGAGTGTTGATGCTGCTCTGTCTATCACTACTGTAGTCTAGAAAAATCACTCTGTGTGTGTGTGTGTGTGTGTGTGTGTGTGTGTGTGTGTGTATGTGTGAATGAATGTGTGGTCCTCTGTGAATAGTTGGGAACATGTGAACTAAATGGATATCAATCAAGCCAATCCCCTCCCTACTGCCGATGTCTTATTGGCACTACCTTTCCTCAGACTTTCTTATGTAGAAGTACAAATCATTCTATCTACGTTGACTAATTATTTCTTTTTTTGTTTAGCTACTATACTAATCAAATCTAAGTCAGCTCAGTAGTAAATGGTTTATCTAGATTACTAAAATTTTTAAAAAGTAATAAGTAGCACAGTGGCTAGTTAGGAACTTTTTGCCGAAGACTACATGGGCTTGGCAGTCTTCCCCCACCAGTTCCTTGGGTTCTGTTTACTTTGGGTTCATAGATCTGAGGTTGTCCATCTCCTCAAAAAGGGAACTAAGTTTCTAGTGCTTCAATTCTACCCCACAATTCAAGTTCCTTCTGCTTATGTAAGAGCTTCTCTGTACCAAAGGTACAAGAAATAAAAAAAAGGTTCTCAGGGTGGAAACATGAATAGGATCTGACACAGGTGTTTTCTTTCAGACATAATTGAAGATTAAAATAATTTGATCAATCAATCAACCAGTACTTATTAAGTGACACTGTGTGTCAGGTACTGTGCTGACTGCTACAAAGAATTAAACAACTTCTTCACCCAAGGAAGAAGATAACATTGGTTGGTTGTGGTTCTTTGTTCTTCAGGAGGACCAAAATGATATCATGTTGAAGTCAAGGCACTGTGTGTCTGACAATGGCTGATCAAACTAATATGAGTTTGGAAGGCTCTACAATAGCATATCTGAACACAGATAGACTATATGAATATTTGGAATGGAGATATCTTCAAATTTGCACATCTTAAATTTCTTTTGAGCTACTACAATTCTTCCAGGTTCATAGAGAAGTGCCTTCTTTCATGCAATCACTCCATACATACGGGCAGTCCTGTGCCAGTATTTCCATTGTCTCACAATTGATCTAAAGTTCTTCAAAGACACCTTGAGAGTGTTTTTGTATAGTTTCTTATGACCTCCATAAAAGCATTTGCCTCATATGAGTTCTCTATAATCTTTCAGCCAAACGTCCATTTGTCATTCAAACAATGTGGTCAGTCTATTAGAGTTGTGCTTTCTCCAGTAGTTTGAATGCTTGGCAGTTCACCTCCAGAAAGGACCTTGATGTCCAATTATATAAAGTGAACACATGCAAACAGATAAAAAATTAAATAACAGGTAGCTCAGGAGGGATAGTCCTAGTTGGAAGGCTAAGCAAAAACTTCATACAGGTGATGAACATGAGAGATTCTATGAATCGGAGGTAAGGAGGTAGTGGATTCTAGGCCACTGCATGATGGCCACTGCAAATGCACTGGTTGTGGAGATGTGTGAGGAATAGAGAGAAGGGCAAAGAGAGTAGGAAAGTGCTTCAGGTTGTATAAAACTTTAAAAGCTAAACAGAGGAGTTCATGTTTTATCCTAGAAGCCATAGGAAGCCATTGGAGTTAATTGAGTAGTGGAGTCACATGATCAACTCTGGCTTAAGCAAAATTATTTTGGCCTTAATATATTAGGTGAACTGGAGTGATATGAGACTTGAGGCAGGGGAAGCAATTAGAGGGCTTTTGCAATAAGCTAGACAAGAGATTAGAAGAGGTTATATTAAGTGGTAACTGTACCAGTGGAAAGAAGGGGTCAGATGTGAGAGATGTGCAAGTAGAAAGGGCAAGATGTGATAACTGTCAGGAAGTATACGGTGAAGAAAAAGTCAAGGATAATGTCAAGATTAAGAACAGGGGAGAATGGGGAAATGGTTGGTGGGACCTTTGGCAGAAATAGGAAGTTTAGAAGAGGAAAAATTTGGTAAGTAATATAATTAAATGTGATTAAACAAATAGTAAAATATAAAATAAAATGAGTTCAGGTTCAAACTGTTGTTTAACATTTTCAGGACATCCATTTTGAAATGTCCAACAAACAACTAATGATATGTGACTGAAGCTCAAAGGAAAAATCCTCAAAGGACATGAGGAAGAGAGAGACAGAGAGAGAGAGAGACAGAGACAGAGACAGAGACAGAGACAGGAGGGGGAAGGAGAGAGGGAAAGAGAGATGATAAGTAGACAGAAGGTAGGGAGACAGACAAATCTATGCTTGCTAGATAGATACATAAACAAATAGGCATCATAATATGGATGCTGACAGTTAGGGAAGGGAAGATCCAAGGGTAATGATGAAAACCCGGGAACAAGAAAATATTCAGGAGGAGAAAATGTCTCCTTTCATAGGTCACATAGGGCAGGATGTTGGAAGTTGGATGAAGAGGAGTTGGAAGACTAGTATCAAAGCTTTGTTGGAATATTTACTAATAGTTTCTTTGTGAGGGTGGCATTAATTATATCTCTTCTCTTTCCCTTCTGTGTCTCTGTCTCTGTCTTTTTCTATCTCTGCCTGCCTCTGTCTGTCTCTGTCTTTCTCTTCCTGTCTGTATCTCTTCCTGTTTGTCTCCCCTTCTGTTTCCCCCCTTCTTTCCTTCTTCCCTCATTCCTTTCTTCCCTCCCTCCTTCCTTCTCTCTCTCTCTCTCTCTCTCTCTCTCTCTCTCTCTCTCTCAGATATCAAGGAAGGTATTTGAAATCTCACAAATCTCTAATCAAATGAAAGAAGAAATGAAAAGCAGTTCCAGCCTAGCTAGACACTGGCTTTGCTTAAGAGGATACTGTTGTTGTTCAGTTGTGTTTGATCTTTCAATACACTATTTGGGGTTTTCTTGGCAAGGATACTGGAGTGCTTTGCCATTTCCTTGTTCAGTTCATTTTACACATGAGGAAACTGAGGCAAACAGGCTTAAGTGACTTGTCCAAGGTCTGTATTTGACCTCAGGAAAATGAATTTTTCTTTTGAGTCTGGAGCAGTCTATCCACTGTGCCATTTAACTGTCTTTCTTACTCCCTTACACCAGAATAACTTTTACCTTGGTCAGCTACTAAAGTGACTTCCATTGGGAATTCATTCAGAGTAGTGTCTAATTAAGACTGGTCAATCAGCACATCACATTTTCAAAGGGCAGCAATAACAGTTACTAGCTCCTCTATATCCCCCAGCCCAAAGGTGTAGTCAGATCATACAGGTAGTGTATGTGACACTGCTGTAATGTGTGACACTGCTCTCTGCTGTCCTACAATGAGATTGCTGTGAACTTTTTGGAATTGTGCCTCCTGGGTCCTGTTTCAGTTATCCAAGTGAAAATTAGATTCATCGTAGACTCTGAGAGTAAAGGGACTTTGAGAGGACCTGGCGTCTACTGCTGGGATCTTCCTCACAACATCTCTGACAGATGATTAATAGTTAAACACTTTAAGTGGAAGGTAGCTCACTCCTCTGGAAAGATAGAATGTCAAACTGGATGGGATGCAGTAATTTAAGTCAAAAAAACCTGAGTTCAAATCCCATCTCAGACAGTTGCTAGCTATGTGACTTCTGAGCTTCAGTTTCCTAAGCTGTGAAAAATGATACTTTTAATGGCTTGCCCACAAGGCAAAAATAAATAATGCACATAAAGTATATTATATAAATGTCAGTTACCATTATTAATTTCTGGAACAGCCAATACTATTCTCTTCCCTTCAGATATTAGACATACAGAAAGAGTTTAATAAATGCTTATCAACATTTTTGTTTAAGTCCTTGAATCACTGGCATCTCTTCTTGCTATTAATTGCTGCCCAAGTTGAGAGATAAGAGGTCTTCATAGGAATTTTTTATGTTGTATTTCAAAGAAAAAGGAAATAGAAAATATAGTAGGCCATACTTGCTAATACATCTTTGGGACTTAATAGAGTTTATTTTAGTTTGATCCCTGCACTTTGCCAGCAAAAATTAACTTTTAATTACATTCAATAAATATTTATTAAGCTCTTAATGTGTGGGGACACCATGATAGATGCTGACTATAATGGGTCATAGGTACCTCAAAAACCATCTAAACCATTTTGCAGATAAGAAAATTGAAGCTCTTGGTAGTCAGTGCTCAGTGCCATTTAACTATAAATGTATAAATGGAAAGAAATACAGAGAAATTTCAAGAGCTGACCAGTTCACATGTGTCATGGCTATCATAGTTGTTTGTTTCTTCAATGAGAAGAGGAGGTACTGAAGGGAAGAAAGAGAATTTGAAACTTAAAAAGTGAATATTAGAAAAACAAAGCAACAAAGAGTTGGTCAGCACAAATAAAGAAAAATCTAGAAAGATCTTTTGTAGGATGTGGTTTCTAAACAGAGGCGTGAAGGAAATTAGGCATTTTATGAAGTATTGGTGAGGAGGTAATAAATTCCAAAAGAATCCCAAATAATGTTTAAAGAGCTTAAGAAGGCCCAGGCCATAAAACTACGAGAATTCTTAATAAAACCCAAAGTCTCTTTGTCACTCTTTGGAGTACCTCTTTTCTTCCCAAAGACAGATATATCTTAAAATTACAAAGTATCATAGCTAGAAAAGACTACTAAGCTCATCTGCTCCAACATCATCCTTCACTCCCATTTAAAAGACAAGAAGTACCTTAACCATTGGTATTTGAAATTCCCATAACTTCTTATAGGTCATCCAGAAGTAACAGTTCAGTGCTCTGCTCACTATTCGGTGATGCCTTTCGTCCATGAATAATTCTTGCATATTTTCAGTGCAAATTTTTACAGTCTAGAATGAATCTAATGAGTAAAAGGCCACAAATTCTACCTTCATTTACAGAGAATTCTAGATAGGAATCTTTCCAGAAAATCAAAGTTCAAATCATCATTGTCCAAAAGAGCTGAATTCTTTGTGAAGAAACATATACATGAAGAAAAGGTATATAATTTGGTGTTAGACCTGCAGGTGGTTACCTGTTCTTTAGAAAAAGATATTTTGTTCCATTTTGAGTAACACTTTGCACTTCACTTAAACTAATTCATGAAATGAAATCTACAAAGCTATTTTCCCCTAATTAATTTCATTATAGTATCTTAAAAACTCAGTCCATTGCATAAATTCTTTAAACAGTACGTTATTTCTCTTTAATAGAGCATGAGTAGTTCCTATAGTGATGACACAGTGAGAGGATGTTGGGGCCGAACAGTCCCAAAAGTGTCACTGAGCCTAGAGTACTGTTTGCATAGATTTTGGAAAAGGAGTGAGAAGCAAGGAGAGAAAGATGGTCCACTTTTTATTAGTGAGGAAAGCATTTGTTCCTTTCCAGAGAGCATACTAGAGCTTAGCACAATGCCAGGAAGATAGTAAGTAGGTACTCAGATGCTTCTTGACTGACTGACTGCATCTTTGGATAAAGAATTTTAAAAAATGTCATCCACAGGCATAGAGAGTTTGTAAATTTGGAAATCAGGAATATCATGAAGTACCTTCCAGAAAGGAATAACCCTTAAAATTACTTCATTCTGTCCCCATAAGGCAACAGAACTACAAATGGGATTTGGTTAATGCCTCCTAGTGATAGTTGTCCTTTTTTTGATGACTTGGAAATTCCTAAAACAGATATTGGTGGATTGTTCCTCCTTTTTGATTTGAAGTTCACTCATCATCCTTTATGGAGCTACCTCACAATGAATTGTGGTGAATAGAGTTTTAGTAGCATTGGTTGCCATGGCAGCATCCTGGACCACAAAGCCAAGTGCCAAAGGGCTATAAGCATTCACATTCTCATGGGCACCTGTGTCACTTGGTAGGGTGAGTTCATTTGAGAAGAGCCCTTCATAGAAATAGGCTGTTAAAAAAAAACAGAATCTCTATCTTTTATCCCTTACCAAGCATACACATGAATTAGTTCTGAAAGTATGCACCAAATCTATGTTAAATAAATAACTGTCCCTCAATCATTCCATGCTTTTCCTTCCTGTATGTCATTTAAAGATTATGGGTTCAAATCCCATCAGCATTGTTTTTGACTTCTATCAAGAAAATCACAGGTTCAAATTCTGTCTTTTATAAATTGTTTGTATTTTTGCTACATTGAAAAATAATAGGTCCTTGACATATAGTTATTCCTATGCTGTCTCCTAGAGGGCAAAAGTTTTGTTACATTTTTTATTCTACTGAGCATTTAACAGAGTGCCTCACAGATACTCAATATTTAATGAATGATTGAACAAATTCAATGTAGTTATTAAAGTAAAAAGTAAATAGAAATCCAGGTGAGTGTGCAGCAATAGTAAAAAGAGTGAACACAGAGGATCTCTGTTCAAAATCTAGTTCTGTTGCCTACTCCCAGTCTAATGTTAGGCAAATCACTTAATCTCAGTATCTTCACCTATAGAATCAGAGATTAACCAAGTGGCTCTTCCCTAAAAGCAGGAAGACCTGGATCCAAATCTTGACTCTTAAGTGTATATTTCTCATGATCATTTTTGGTTTTCTTTTATCTCTATTACAATCACTACCACTACTACAACTACCAATATTAATAAAAATAAAAATATTTAATAACAGCTACATTTATTAAAGTTTGCAAATATTTAAAATATTTCATTTTGCCCACACAAAAACACTGGGAGGAAAATGTTATTATTATCCTTATTGTAAAGATGAGGAAACTAAGACAGTCAGATGTTAAATGATTGTCCAGGGCCACAGAGTTGATGTTTCTGAGACTATTTTTGAACTCAGGTCTTCTTAAATAAAGGCCAAGCAATCTATCCACTATACAGATTGTCCTATAAACATTTTGCAGTCTTTAATTTTACTCAACACAAGCACAGTGCTTCACTTAATATGCCAAGTATCTGGTGAGTGAATGATTTAATTGCCAAACAAATTTACTAGAGTTATTTTTCTCTTCCACTTGCTTTTTGATTTTTATTTTTTAATATGTTACATTTTTATTTCATTAAAAACTTCTAATTGCATTTAAAATTTTTAACATTCCTTTTTAAAAATTTTGAGTTCTAGATTCTCCCCTTCCCTCCCAGTATCCCTTTCCTCTTCCTGAGGAGTTAAGAAATTTGATATCAATGATACACATGAAGTCATGCTAAGCCTATTTTCATATAATGTGGTAAAAGAAAGCACCTATTTTTTTAAAAGAAAATATCTTTTAAAGTATGCTTCAAGAGTGGATATCCTGCCATCTAGGGGAGGGGTGGGGAGTTGGGGGGAAAAATTTGTAACGGAAAGCTATGTAAGGGTTATTGTTGAAGAATTACCCTCACATATGTTATGCAAATAAAATAAAAATTAAAAAAAAAGATTTTAAAAGCAAAAAAAAAGTATGCTTCAAGAATTGCACAAATTTAACTTATATTGGATTATTTGCTGTTTTGGGGAGAAGGAAAGAGGTGAGGGATGGAGAAAAAATTGGGGCACAAGGTTTTGCAAGGGTGAATGTTGAAATCTCTCTTTGTATATATTTTGAAAAATAAAAAGCTATATTTTTTAAAGTGTGCTTCAATCTGCAGAGTTCATCAATTCTCCCTCTGGAGGGAGATAGCATTTTCCATCATGAGTCCTTTGAAATTATCTTGGATCATTCTCTTAATTAGAGTAGCTAAGTCTTTCATAGTTGACCATTCTTACAATATTGCTATTGCTATATACAATGTTTTGATTCTGCTCAATTCACCTCACATGAGTTCATATAAGTCTTCCCAGGTTTTTTCTAAAACCATCACCTTATTATTTCTTATAGTATAATACTATTCCATCATAATCATATATCACAACTTGGCCAGGCATTCCCAATTGGTGGGCATCCTCTGAATTTTTAATTCTTATGCTATCATGAAAGAGTGGCTATAAACATTTTTGTACAAATAGGTGCTTTATCTCTTTTCTTTGATCTCTTTGCAATATCTCTAGAGGTATTTCAGGGTCAAAGTGTCTGTTAAGTTTTATATCCCTAAAGGTATAGTTCTACTTTGTTCTCTAAAAGAGTTAGACTACTTTACAACTCCATCAACAATATATCAGTGTCCCAGTTTTTCTACATCCATTCCAGCACTTGTCATTTTTCTTTTCTATCATGTTAGCTATTCTGATGTATGAGGTGATATCCCAAAGTTGTTTAAGTTTGCACTTCTTTAATCAATATAGATTTAGAGCACTTTTTCACATAACAATTAATAGTTTTGATTTCCTTTTCTGAAAACTGCCCATTCATATCCTTTGATTATTTATCAGCTGGAAAATAGCTTTTATTTTTATAAATATGACTTCATTTTCTATATATTTGCAAAATGAAGTCTTTATCAGAGAAAGTTATCACCAAAAAAAACCCTTTCCCCCAGTTTTCTGCTTTCTTTCTAATTTTGACTATATTAATTTTGTGCAAAAGTTTTTGAATTTCATGCAATCAGAATTATCCATTTAACTTTCCATTATTCTACTTATTTTTTCTCTTGTTTGGTCATAAATTCTTCTCTTATCCATAGTTCTGAGAGGTATATTTTTCCATGCTTTGATTTGCTTGTGATATCATGCTTTCTGTTTAAGCCACCTGTCTATTTTGATCTTGGTATCTGTGTGAGATTATGGTTTATATCTATAGATGTTGCATTTTGTCAAAGGCTTTTTCTGCATCTATTGATATAATCATATTATTTTTGGTGTTTTGTTATTGATTTGTATTGTATTTTCTCATTTATTTTTCTTGATTGTGTTGTTTTGTCATTGATTTATTATTTTTGTTATTGGTAATCAATTATGCTGAAAGATTTTCTAATATTAAACCACCCCTAAGTGAAATGAACTGAAGCAGGAGATCATTGTATACAGCAACATTAAGATTATACAAAGATCAATTCTGATAGATGTGATTCTTTTCAACAATGAGATGATTGAGGCCAATTCCAATGATCTTGTTTTGAAGGGAGTCATTTACACCCAGACAGAGGACTGGGGGAATTGAGTGTGGATCACAACATAGCATTTTCACTCTTTTTGTTTGCTTGCATTTTGTTTTCTTTCTAAATTTTTTTCTTCTTGATTTGATTTTTCTTGTGCAGCATGATAATTGTATAAATATGTATACATATATTGGATTTAACATATATGTTCTAACTTGTTTAATATATATTGAATTACTTGCCATCTAGGGAAGGAAAAAATTTGAAACAAAAAGTTTTGAAAGTATCAGTGTTGAAAAATTATCCATGCATATGTTTTGAAAATAAAAAGCTGTAATAAAAAAATAAATAAATACATTAAAAATTTTTAAATAAACCAGCCTGCATTCCTGATATAAATTCTACTTGATCATATCACGTGATCTTTGGATTTTGTTTCTGTAATTTTCTTATTAGTATTCTATTTTAAATTTTTACATCATTATTCAGTAAGAAAATTGGTCTATAGTTTTCCTTCTCTCTTTTTTTGCTCTTTTTGGTCCAAGAGTGAAAACCATATTTTTATCATAGAAAAATTTCATACAATTCCTTTTTAAACTATTTTTTTTCCCAAATAGAGTGTGAAGTATTGGCATTAATTGTTCCTTAAATATTTGGTAGAGTTAACTTGTAAATCCATCTGGTCCTCAGAATTTTTTTTTAAAAGAAGGCTCAATTATGGCTTCAATTTAGTTTTCTAATTCACTTTTGTCAATCTGAGCAGTTTATATCTTTGTAATTAGTCACCCAATTCACTTAAATTGTCGATTTTACTGACATATAATTGGGCAATAATTGCTTTAATTTCATCTTTATTGGAAGTGGATTCACTTCTCATTTTGTTACTGACAATGTGGTTTTCAGCTTTCTTTTTTTTTTAAACTAAATTGACCAAAGGTGTCATTTATTTTCATTAAAACAACTTCTTGATTTGTTTGTTTGTTTGGTATTTTGTTGTTATTGTTTTACTTTGCATTTTATTAACCTCTCTTTTGATTTTCAATATTTTCATTTTGGTGCTTAATTGGAGATTTTTAATATACTCTTTTTCTAATTTTTAGTTGCATGTCTAACTAATTAGTTTTTATCTATTTTATTGATGTAATCATTTACATTTATAAAATTTCCCCTACATATTGCTTAAGCTACATCCCACAAATTTTGAAATGTTGTCTCATTTTTTTCATTCTCTTTAATTAAATTATAAATTGTTTCCATAATTTGTTTTTGACCTACTTATTTATGATTAGATTATATAGATGCCAATCAATTTTTAATCTATGCTTCATGTTCTTTATTGAATGTAGTCTTTATTATATTGTGGTCATTTAATATTTTTGATTTCTGCATTTGGTTATGAGATTTTAATGCCTTAATACATAGTCAATTTCTGTGAAGGGGCCAGATAAAGGTGAAAAAAAGATATACTTCTTTCTATTACCATTTCATTTTCTCCAGATGTCTATCATATTTAAATTTTCTAAGATTCTATTCATCTCCTTGGCTTCTTTCATATTTATTTTGTGGTTAGAGCTATCTAACCCTGATAAGAGAAAGTTAAGATTTTCCATCAGTATAGTTTTACTATACTAGTAATAGCCGTTCTCTTAAGAATGCTGTTTGGTGCATATTTATTTAGTATTTATATTATTTCATTGTCTATGCTTCCTTTTAACAAGATATTGTTTCTCTGCTTATCTCATTTAGTTAGGTCTATTTTTGTATTTGATTTATCTGAGATCATGATTGCTACCTCTGTCTCTTTTACTTCAGCTGACATAATGAATTTTGCTCCAGCCCCTTATTTTAACTCTATATTTCTCTGTTTCAAATTGTGTCTTCTAAATAGCATATTGTTGGATTCTAATTTCTAATCCATTTTGCTATCAGCTTCTGTTTTATGGGATCAGTTCCTCTTATTCATTTTCACAATCATGATTACTAATTGTGCATTAGTATCCATACTATTTCCTTCTATTTATCCTTCTGGGTTTTTATTCTGTTCTTTCCTTGAAGCTTATTTCACTTCTGACCATTACCTTCTTTTATAAACCATCCCTTTTTAATCACCCCCCTTCCTTTCTTTTATCCCTTTCCCCTTCTACTTTTCTATTGGGGAAGAGATATTTCTATTACAAATTGAATACATATATGCACACAATACACATATACATATATGCATACACAGAACATATACATGTATGTACATATGTGTATACATACATATATTTCCCTCTATACCAATTTAGATGGAATGAGGTTGAAGTGTTGCTAATACCATACCATCTTCCCTTCTACTGTAAAAGCTCTTCCCTACATACTTTCTTTATTTCAGATAATTTTCCCCATTCTGTCCCTCCCTCTATCCTTTTCCAAGAGCATCTCTTTCTCACATAATTTGTTTCCTATTAATTCCAACATAATCAATTCATCTCAGGCACTCTTTCTCTATAGAATATTTCTTACTACCTTCATAATAATAAAGTTCTCAGAAGGTACATATGTCATCTCCCCATATAGATTATTATTAACCTTATTGTTTTCTCTTTCATATTTACTTTTTATGCATCTATTGAGTCTTATATTTGAATATAGCATTTTCTGTTTAGCTCATGTCTTTTCATCAGGAATTCTTGAGAGTCCTCTATTTCATTGACTTTCCATTTTTCCCTTAAAGGATTATATTCATTTTTGTTGAATGGATTATTTTTAGTTGTAATCCCAGTTCTTCTACCTCCTGAAATATCATATTTGAAGCCAATGCTTCTTTAACATGAACAATGCAAAGTATTGTGTAACCTGACTGTGGTATTTGAATGGTTTCCTTCTGGCTGTTTGAAGGATTTTCTTTTTTTAGCAGGGAGTTCTGGAATTTGGCTATAATATTGCTGGGAGTTCTCATTTTGGGATCTCTTTTGTAAGTAGTGATTGGTGGATTTTTTCCATTTCCATTTTACTCTCTGGTTCTAGACTATTGGAAAGGTGGTCTTTGAAAATTCCCTGAAATATCATGTTTTGTTTAGGCTCTTTCTTTGAATGTGGCTTTTAGGTAGCTCAATATTTTTTTTTCCTGAGGCAATTGTGGGTAAGTGGCTTGCCCAGAGTGGTCACACAGCTAGAAAGTCTTAAGTGTCTGGGACTAGATTTAAACTCAAGTCCTCCTGACTTCAGGACTGATGCTCTATTCACTGCACCACCTCACTACCCTATTTCTTTTTTTCCCAGTAATTCTTGAATTACTTCTTTTTGATCTATTTTCCAGATCAATGGTTTTTCTAATGAGATATCTCATATGTTTTTGTATTTTTTAAAATTCTGTTAACTTTTTTTTTAAAGCATTTTGACTTTTCATGAGCTGGTAATAGGTATGGTCATTGCTTTCCTGATATGTGGCCCTTACCAAGGAAGGGCTCCTCATTCTTTCAGATTGCAATAAACATTGCTCCTCAGGCCCCATCCCCATCCTGTTCTCTTGTAACTAAAAACAGAACTGTTCCTCAGGATCCCTTATTTCTTGGGTCCAAAAGTGATACTGCTCCCCAGGACTCTTGCTCCTTCTTGTTAGAAAGTGATCTCTGCCCTTGAACTATGATCCAGAAGTAGGTATAGGCAGCAATGGAATTGCACCCTTTAATAAAATGATATCATACACAGAGAAAAATGCCTTAATTTACTTTTTTCCTAAATTTCACTTGGAAGAAGGGGAGTATTAGGAAAATTTATATGTTTTCTCTATCCTACCATCTTGGCTGCATCTCAGAGGTCTATTAAAAAACAAGTAGAAACCCAGTAAAACATACGGCATGTATAACAATGGACAGAGGATTAGATGTGGAGTCAAATCCCAATTCTGTTATTTATTCTCTATGTGACTCCAAACAAGTCATTTATCCTCATAGGTCCTCTGTTTTCTTATCTATAAAATGAAGACATTGGACTAGACATCTTCTATGGTTCTATCCAATTTTGTACTCATGATTTTATGAAAAGTTCCTTTGTTATAACAAGGAACAAAGGAATACTGTGTGTTAATTAGACATCCTTTCAGAGCAATAATTGTGAGAGAGCACTTTAAATTTCCACAGACAGGAAGAGCCATAGGAAATGGAAAATACTTGGTATGAGCCAAGTAGCAAGCAACAAATTTTTGATTTCGTTTTCTCTTATCAGAGGTGGCCTGTTTATGACTTTGGCACAGTATGTGGCTCTTCAAGTGTGGGTTAGCATTGGCATTGGTTAGCCTAGGGAGTAGGACCAAGGCTAATGTGGTGATTAATTCTTCCTTTGTTCTAAATAATGATTAAAATGGAGTTAGAGACCCATTTTTTTCTTCTCCACCCCCTTTCTCCCTTATATGCACACACACACACAAACACACACATACACACATACACACGCACACACACATCCCAAACTACTTTTTCTAAAGCACAAGTCCCTTATATGGCACACATAAGCAAGATGACAGCAGCTACTATTAGGAAACTAAGGAAAACAAAGCCAGAGTGTGTATAATCAATTCAGTTGTGATAAAGAAAAAGAAAAAGAAGACAGATAATCAACCTTGCAAGTGTGCTCATTGCCTGTTTCCTTATGTATAAGTGATTTCAAAAAGGCATCAGAGCAGGAAAATAGGAATGGTTCCTTTAAGGAAAAAATTATAATAAAGCATGTTGGGTTTTTAAAGAACTGCAGATTCTGGCCACCAGGTGAGTTAATGAGTGTTATATGCAAAATAACTCAGACTTAAACAGCAGATTTCTAGGGAAGGTGAGAAATGATTGACAGGGTGGTTTCTGTGGTAACTATAGCCTAACTGGAAGAAACAGAGGATTAGTACTAAGCAAAATAAAGAGACCTTGTATGATTTGTTTCCTTTTTTTTAAGATTTCTAATCAGGTTACTTGGACATTTTGGAAGTCTGGTGGGACTTCTAAAGTGATTAATTTTGGTTATCTGTTATTCTCTTTGTCTCTCTATAACTGTCTCTCTCTTTCATTCATTCCTCTCTCTTATCATAACCCAAACAAAAACTCAGCCAAGAAGAAAATCACCAATTTCTAGGATATGCCACATGCAGTGTCAAGCATATTAAATGATGCCACATGCCATATACCCACTCAGTATCTGGGTCAGGAGTCCACAAGTTTCAAATTCAAAATTTCTGCTGCAGAACAAAAGCTTCTAACTTGAAAACAAAATATGCTCCTAACTACTGAACATTATAATTGTTACTTTGAAAAGCCCAGAAAGCTTTGGCCTTCAACAAATTTAATTCATTCCAAGTTTCAGCCTTATTTAAAAAGAGGGCAGAAGAGAAAATAAAAATGGGGTCTTTAAAGTGTGAGATCTTCCTGTGTCTCACCCTAAGGAACCACAAAGAGTTCAGTGTATAAGGAAGTCAGGAGGGAAGAAGGAAGGAAATGATTATTCATAATTGTTTTGTTATTATTTTTTTTTGCTGTATTGCTTTTCCCCCCTCTATCTTTTTAAAATATTTGTTACAAAGGTTGACTTGCTGGTTAGAGGAGGGATTTATTAAAATGAATTTTATATAAAAACAAAAGGTAATAAAATTTCATAATTTTTAAAGTGAATAAAAACCAATACATACTCTTTACCAATTGCTACCTACCAATATCTTGTCTTCCTCTTGTGGTCGTCTTGGTGGGAGGGAAGAAAGAAAATGTGGAGACAACAATAGTAAGAATATTTTTGATCCTTCATAAGTTGGGCTTCAGAATTAATGCTACTGAAAACTGCAGTGTTTTTCTCCTTCACTATTTCAAATACCACTGCCCATTCCCACCCCCATTATTCTGCCCTCTAACCCCAGCCTCTCTAACAAAAAAGGCAGGCACATCACACATTTGTTCTTCTCCAGGCTATACTCCTGAATCTCAAGATTTTCCTCCATCATACAAGACCCAGAAAACTTTTCACCAAGGAAATTCACTCCATTCCCTGAACTTCTGACATTGTTGGCACTGGCTATTTTTCCACTGATTGGCTGACTCCTCTAGGAATCCCAGTTTTTTTTTTTTTTTTGTGTGTGTGTGTGTGTGTGTGTGTGTGTGTGTGTTTATTAAAGCTTTTCATTTTCCAAATATATGCATGGATAATTTTTCAACATTATCCCTTGCATAGTCTTGTGTTCCAAATTTTCCCCTCCTTCCCCCCATCTTCTCCCCTACATGGCAAGCAATCCAATATATGTTATACATGTTAAAATATGTTAAATCCAATATATGTAAATTTATTTATACAATTATCTTGCTGCACAAGAAAAATCAGATCAAAAAGAAAAGAAAATAAATAAGAAAACAAAATGCAAGAAAACAACAAAAAGAGTGACAACGTCCTGTTGTGATGCACACTAAGTTCCCACAATTCTCTCTCTGGGTGTAGATGGCTCTTTTCATCACAGGATCAATGAAAATGGCCTCAGTCATCTCATTTTTGCAAAGAGCTATATCCATCAGAATTGATCATTGTATAATCTTGTTGTTGTCATATACAATGATCTCCTGTTTCTGCTCATTTCACTTCAATGTAAGTCTCTTCAGGCCTCTCTAAAATCATCCTGCTGATAGTTTCTTATAGAACAATAATATTCCATAACCTTCATATACCATAACTTATTCAGCTATTCTCCAACTGATGGGTATCCACGCAATTTCCAGTAAAAATCCCATTTTTAAGAAGGAAACCCAAATCTGCTGCATCTTCATTCCTCCCTAAGTTATATTTCTGTCTCTCTAGACTTTTTCTACTGCCCTCCCTCCAAGTTACCTTCCCTATTTCCATTCCTTCCCACCCACCCCAATGTCTTACATTTTATCTTTCCTTGTTAGAATTTAAGTTCCTTATAAAATGAAAGGTCAGAGATTGTTTGGTTTGGGTTGTTATTTTGTTTTGTTTTACCTTGGGGGAAGTTTGGGGAGTTTTTTTTGGGGGGTGTTTACTTGTATTTTTATTCCTAGTATTTACCACACTAGCAACCCAAGTCTCAGAGCCCATTGGTATGGGACTCTTTCCTCATTGTTGGAGATCAATAGCCTTCACCTGTGTGTGTTTGATGATTGACTAACAAAAATCACTACCATGACTACAGCCTCAAGAACTGATGCTCTATAAAAGTAGAATCACTGCTGAAAGATTGTTTTGAATCTGTGTGTGTGTGTGTGTGTGTGTGTGTGTGTGTGTGTATACTTTGAAGAAAGTGGATCAATAAGTAAGGGAGTACAATAAAGTAGAAATGTCAAATATATATGAACCATGTATGGCCTGCCATATTCCCAAGGAGGGCTTGACCCAGATTGAGAAATATTTAGTAAAATATATATATATATTATATAGATAATGTTAAGGTGTGGCTTTCTAAGTCAATTTGTGTACAGCAGTGATTTTTATGTATGTTTTAGTGACCATCCTTTCTCTGTTTGACACAATTGTTATAAAGAAAGAACAGAAAAAAGATAAAAGAGAATTTGGATAGAAAGAATCAAAAGAAAAAGTAGAAAAGGTAAAATTTGTAATTTGTGAATATATATAAAATATATTAATTTGTGGGGGCATTCAATATATATATATACACATATATATATATCCTATATATATACATATATATATGTGTGTGTGTGTGTGTGTGTGTGTGTGTATATATATAGGATCACAGACTTGACTTGAATTTATACACTTCTTCATTAAAGACTTTCATTATGAAATTCACTTTGAACTTCTTCATTTTACAGATGAAGAAACTGAGTCAGAAAAGTTGAGTTAGCCATGGTCACATAGTTATTACATATATAAGGCAGGATTTGAATATAGCTCTTCTTTTTTTTTTCTTTTTGTTGAGGCAATTGAGGTTAAGTGACTTGCCCAGGGTCACACAGCTAGGGAATGTTAAGTGTCTGAGAGCAGATTTGAACTCAGATCTTCCTGACTTCAGGGCTGGTTTTCTATCCACTGCGCCACCTAGCTGCCCCAAATATAGCTCTTCTTAATATCAAATCCAGTATCTTATGCATTACAGACTACAGCCTGGTGTCACACATAGTTTAAAATATCTTAAAATATTTTTATTTGATACTCACAAGCTCATTCTATTCCTGTTCTTCCAGTGAGCCTACAGACATCTTAAAGCTAACTAATAATGGCAGGGCCCTGAGAGAAAAGAGTCAGTATCACCTTGTGACATCAAACTCAAAGATAGGACCACTAAATCATCCTTAGGACAAATGGGTAGGACAATGGATAGAGACTCAGGCCTAGAATCAGGAAGATGAATCTGTCATGGTATCACCTCCCTGATGTAATGGTCCTCTTTGAGAATGAAGGACAAGAACAACAAAGTTCCTGATCAGATACCTCTTAGAGTTCTTTAAACCAATAAAAACCCAGCTCTGGTTTTCCTATTTCCCTTCCTCCCTCCCCCCCCCCCCCCCCCCCAAAAAGGTGAGTTAGGGAGTAGGTCTAGGGAATGGAAGAAGTAAGGACTGTTTTAGAGGCATAGAGGGAATGAGTCCCAGAACCCAAAGCTCTTGTTGCAGAAAAACTAATGCAAGTTTCTTAATGCTCTTCTTCCTCTTTCTGACTGGGTCATAACCAAAAGCATAGGGAGCTGAAATGAGTTGAGTGAGAGCAACTCTTGACTCCTAGGCAAAATTTCAAAATTTTTCTAATGCTTTCTCTGCTTTCCTCTTCAACCTGACTTGCTAATGACTTTCCAGTCCTCCTGAGCTCTTCTTCATTCTCTAACCCATCAATGACTTCATATTGTTGTCATATTATAGGCATTACAATTCATACTTAAACACATATACACTCCCTTCCTGCCCCAACTTCCTTAAGTGAAAATTTCCTCTCCCCATTTGTTTATTCCTCCAATTAAAACCCCATATCCTAAGTACAATCTCCTGACTTCTATTCCCAATCTTATTTCAGGAACTCAATTCCTTGAGCCCTCTCCTACTCCTGCTAACTACTAGTAACCCCATTACCTCTATTCTGAATTTATTCCATATGTTCTGATTTATATAAGTTGTTTCTCCCATTAGGATATATATATTTTAACATAATTAACATTTAGTAGACTTCCTGCCATCTAGGGGAGGGGTGGGGGCTGGGGGAAAAATTTGTAACAGAAAGCTTTGCAAGGTTCAATGTTGAAAAATTACCCATACATATGTTTTGCAAATAAAAAAAGCTTTAATAAAAATAAATAAATAAATAAATTATATGCCCAATGACTGAAGGACAAAGCAAAAAAAAATTAGGATATATGTTGCTTGAGGACAGGAAATATTTTGCTTTTTCTTTGCATTCCTAATTTAGCTCAAGTCTGAGCTAATCTGAAATCTCAAATCCATTGGAATAGGATTCTTTCCTTATTGGTAGAAATTAATGCCCTGTGTATCTTGAGGTGGAGGACAAAGTTGGGAAGTCACAGTGAAATGATTTCCACCAGCAAGGAGCAATGGTCTTTACATTAAGAATGTAGACTTGATCTCTAAAGAAAGAACTGGTGGATTCTGAATGCAAATCAAAGATACTTTTTCTTTATTTTTCTTTTTCTTTTTTAAATTTTATTTGCATATCATATGTGTGGGTAATTTTTCAACAATAACCCTTACATAGCTTTCCGTTACAAATTTTCCCCCCAACTCCCCACCCCTCCCCTAGATGGCAGGATATTCACTACATGTTAATTATGTTAAAATATTGGCAAATCGAATATATGTATACATATTTCCAAACTTTTCATTGCTGTGCAAGAAAAATCTTATCTACACAAACGATATATCAGATAAAGGAAACACAATGTAAGCAAACATCAATCAAGGAGTATGTTGTGGTCCACATTTCACATCCCTCTCTCTGGGTGTATATGGCTTTCTTCAGTGAACAATTAGAGGTGGTTTGAAACATTTCATTGTTGGAGAGAGCCATGTCCATCAGAATTGATCGTCATATAGTACTGTTGTTGCCGTATATAATGATCTCCTGGTTCTGCTCATTTCACTCAGCATCAGTTCATGTAAGTCTCTCCAGGCCTCTCTGAAATCATCTTGCTGGTCATTTCTTACAGAACAATAATATTCCATAACATTCATATACCATAATTTATTCAGCCATTCTCCAACTGAAGGGCATCTATTCAATTTGCAGTTTCTAGCCTCTACAAAAAGGGCTGCCACAAACATTCTTGCATATGTGGGGCCTTTTCCTTCCTTTATGATTTCTTTGGGATATAAGCCCAATAGAAATGCTGCTGGGTCAAAGGGTATGCACAGTTTGATTTTTTCTTTATTTTTCTTGCATATTTTTTTGTTTGTGTTTTCTTTCAAAGCATGGCTTACATGGAAACATGTTTTGCATGACTTTTCAATGAAGGTGGGAGAGGAGGGAGGGAGAGAATTTGGAACATGAAATTTGAAGAAAGAATGTTAAAATTGCTTTTACATGTAATTTAGGGGAAATGAAATATTATTTTTTAAAAAAGAATGTAGACTTGATTAAAAATAATTTACTCAAAGGTCTAACTGCTGACTTATAAGTTCATTCCTTAACCCTTCCTGGGGTGTTGTCTTAAATTTCTAATTAGCAGAAATAAATTACTAAGTAAAAAAATCTTGGATATTTAAGGTAATATATTTTTGGACTTGAGAAATATTTGGGGATAGAAATGGACTTATATGAAATCATAACACTATATTTTCCTCACCATATAAAAGAATCCTTGAGAAGTACATAAAAGAGAAATTTCACTCTCACCATTTCTGCTTTCTTGATATCACTCTCCATGCCTGTCCTCTAACCCCTTTTCCCAAATAGAGGAAAGAAGCAGGTACAAATCTCCTTTCCCTTCTCCCCAACAGTTCAGTCTCTTAAGATTAAGACTCAGATTTTCTGATAAGATCTTTCCTCAATGAAGGGTGGTGAGCCAAGAGGGAACCAGGTTCCCACTGTATAGCCTCTCGACTCGCAATACCTGAGAATGAATGAGCCTGTAATTTAGGAGGTTCTGAAACAGCTGGCCTATAAAATACCACTCTTCCAGAAATGAAAATGCTTGGTTACAGGAGCTATAGGTCAAGGAGTTTTCAGAGAAGCCTTAAAGAGGATGCTAGTGTTCTTTCCACTCCAGATGGTCCAACAAAAGTGTGATTTGGTGTATTACAGCAATAATAACTGTAATAATTTGCATTAAATGCTTACCATTTATGTTTATTTACAATGTAACCAGTAATAACATATATATTCTTACTCCATAAAAATTAAGATGTGTTAAAAGGTTGATCATAATATGAAATTCTGCTTGGATATATTATATTCATTCTTCATACTTTGTTGCTCATGTAGAATGTAGCTCTGCTCACCAAAAGAGAGATTGGCAGATACACAAACAGAAATACAAAGACCAAGAAAGATAGGGACAAAAGAGACAGAGAGGTAGAGGGAACTGATTACTATCCTCGAAGAGCTTGTTTTCTAAAATGGAATAATAATAATTATTATTATTATCAATAGTTGTGAGAACAAAATGAGATCATTTTAGTGCCTTGCACCTAACAAGGGCAATATAAATATTATCTATTATTAATCATAAGAATGTGATTAATAATAATTACTCTCTATTTTATAATATCTTAAGGTTTGCAAAACATTTTGTAAACATTTTTTTATCCTCACAATAACCCTGGGAGTTATTTTTATCCCCATTTTATGAATGAAGAAATTAAAGTAGACAGAGATTAGAAGACTCTTCCAGAGTCACATAGATACTAAGTGTCTGAGGCTAGCTTAATTCAGGTCTTTCTGGCTTCTAGTCCAGGACTCCATCCACTACATCACCTAGCTGCCACCTACAGAAGATATTCACAAGGAACAAAGAATAGTCACAGATGTATGATATTAAAGGTTCAGAAATGATAAAAAAAAACCCAGCATGCTTTAGGTGATATAACCTGGTCAAACAGTCTTTTTTTTTTTAAAGAAAGGAAAGGAGATATAAAGGCAGAAACAGCTAGAATGACTGGTGCTTCCAATACACCCCGGATCCCAGAGGATTTCAACTCATTCATCCTTTTATAACCTCCTCATGATTTTTTGCCTCCAAAGGCACTTGATGTTATCAGTTTATCTTGAATACATTTTCCTGATTCTGTTTATTTCACTTTGCATAAGTTTATGTACATTTTCTCATCCTTTTCTGTATTTTTTATATTCATTGTTTCTAATGGCACAATAATATTCCATCACAGTCAAGGGTCATAAATTTTTTTAGCCATTTCCCAGTCAGTCAACATATATTTTGCTTCTAGGTTTTTTTTTTTTCTATAAAGAAACACTGTGGCAGAGAGAGAGAGAGCCTCAAATCTTCCCATGACACATCCTGCCTGAGGGACCTTAATCAAGTCCACTTCATTTCTCAGTCTTCTAGACATGATTCTAAAACTTGAAGTTGCTGACTTACATTGGTAGAGAGAGTTTATCACACAGGAATTCTCTATTCCTATGAAGTCATGAGTCTAATTTTTCATCTCTTTCATACTACAAATTTCTATAAATGGTTTAGTTTATTGGGGACATTTCTTTGTATCTTTCAGGTACATACCTAAATATGGAAGCTCTGGTTCAGTGAGTATGGACGTTTTAATCACTTCCTTAGCATAATTCCAAGTGCAGATAAGTGCATCAGTACTAAGACTCCAGCATTTTCAGGACTATAAAAACCTAGACCTTCCGCAATGTGGGATAGTCTGGTTCTATTTACAATTTGAGAGAGCCAATTTTGGGAGGTGCAGTTATGTGTATAGCTTTATTTCCCAGAATCTTAGCTGTACTGGGATACAAAGGGGTCAGTAAAGTATAAGCTCATGTTGTATATTGTGTATGTTCCACTGATGATCTGTATACTTTTAATAAGTCTTATTGTTAAATATATCAATCTTTCTACTCCTTAAAATCCTTAAAAACCTTAAAATCCAGAACCAGGCTAGGTCATAGGAGAAGGATTATTGGAATGCTTCCATCTTGCTCTAGTTCTTGAAGAAGGATAGAATTGACTAAATGTTTCCTGTTTGGGATTTTATTTAAATTAGTTCCTTTTGCCTTCTGAGATGAATGTAGTTTACCATTTCCTATGGTATGCCAGAAAGAGACCTTGGACTTAACACCACCATCTTACATCTTGTCCCACCGACACCAAGTATTTTATAATTTTTTCTGACTTCTCTATGGTTTTGACCCCTAGATTGTGATATCTTTACATCCTGTTCAGGTCAACTGATCTAGGTTTAGGAAAAAAAAGAGGTTAAACAAATTATAGGAAAATATAAGATTTAAAGTATGACCATGCCTGTGGATGGGTGAGGTGGGATTAAGGTACAAGTTGTGGGATTTAAAAAAAGAGATGAACTGAGAGGTGAAAATGTCTGAGGGGACATTAACTATTATGAAGATGGAGGGATGTTCTTAGAGAAAAGGGGGTTATACTGAAAATATGTAGAAATGCTTACAAAACGTAAGCCTACACTAGTCAAATCAAAAACCTTATTTAAATTCACAGACTCCCAAATAAAAAACTAAATGGCAAATAATCTCAGTAAAAGGAACATGTGATTTTTCTTTCTTAGCATCAAACCTTCCCTAGTTTCAATCCTGCTTGTTATAACTGCACACCAGAATAGGAAAGTTTGAATCAGTTAAGTGTTATTTGCTCTGATATTTTAAAGAATGTATGGCTTGAAAGGCCTTTGAAGCTGTAGGCAAGAACATGACCTCCCCTCCTCCTTTACTGAGAAAAATCAAGGTCATCCAGCAGGAGCTCCTTATCTTCCATCCTCAATATTTCTGTTTCTACTGCCATCCTTTAATCCTTCTCTCCTGTCTCAGAGATTGAGCAGTCCTAAATTAACCTCTCCAACTGATTTCTCAATCCAATCTCCTTCTTCATGCACTAGGATCACATCTTTTTGTTATTAACATGTTGGAGAAACTCCTCCCTCATTCTAGTCCAGCTACGAACCAGTTACCACCAGATGTCAGAGAGCACAATGGTGCTGATACTCCCTTAAACCTACTGCCAATGTCCTCTTCCCATTTTATTCCTCCTGGATGGATTGTGACCTACCTCCCAACTCAATCACTGTAAGAGAACACAAGTAACCACTCCAATTCTACTCCCAGGTCCACTGCAACTTTATCCATGGCACTGGATAGTCCAGTGGCATACTGGTAAATATTTAACACCTATTTCCTTCCCCCCCAAAAAAATAATATAGGCACACATTTTTAAATTTAATATACATTATTAATGTCTACCTATCACTTTCTTAAATATAGACAACCAATGAAACAATAAATCAAATCCTAATTATTAAATTAGCATGAAAATCTTCAACTATACATATTCAGCAAAATGAAGGTCTACTTGACCTTACCATCTAGCTTTCATCTGCACCCTCCAAATCTTTAAGTACTGTCCTGTGACCTTCAAGTGCACCTTCAGAATCCCTGAATTTTCCACGTATTCTGAACCTGAATTTTCCTCTGTGTGTTAAAATGTGAAATCTTTGCAGATAGGGAATTTATTGGTTTTCTATTTGTATCCTCAGAATTTAGCACAGCATTTGGTGCATAGCAAATGCTAAATAACTTTTTCATTCATTCATCAATTCATCTATTAATCCCTTCATCCATCTATTCATTTATTGATTTCCTCCAGAATCTTCAATCTCTTTCTCCTGACTTCTCCAAAAACTGATTCCCCAATTCTGAAAAACATGATCATATGACCATGCTGCCCCATTATCTTATTGTACAATTTCTCTTCTACTTTTACCATCAGAGTTCTGGAATATATGGCTGATAACTACTACCATCATTTCCTTACTACTCTTTAACATCTCAGCCCTTTGAAATTTGACTCCCATCCTCAAAATCTCATGAAAACTTAAACTCTCCAAAAACATCAAAGACAGAATCAATAACTCTTCTTGCATTTATCATCATCCTTGAGCTCTTTTGAAAATTCTGACTCTTGAAAATTGTACTTCCTTTGTCATGTATGGCACATTCTATGATTTCCTGATTCTTTCTCTACTTTCCTGGCAATTGCTGGCTCATCTTCCTTTCTCCTCACCATGAGTCTTCCCCAAAGTTCAGGTGCTAGCCCTCTCCTCTTTTTACATTCTTTTCTTCATTAATTTTAGTCATTAATTTAGCTTCGAGCCTCATTTTTATGGATAACTTCATCCCTAACTTTTGATGAGTTCCAGTCCCTTATCTCTAACTGGCTATTGGATAGTTAGATACTTTTTAAATTAAATTAAAACTCAATATGCATACAAAAAATCATTACTTCCCACAAAAGTAAATAAAAACAGCTCTTCTTGCTACCTTCCCTATTTCTATTACTATTACTTCCTTGTATATTTCCTAGGACAACATTACAATTATCTATTCTTCCAGCCTTAAAATTACCTCCCTTTAGCATCATGACTAGGTTAAAATACTAGTAATAGTATTAATAGTAAGTAATTAATAGTAAGAGTAAAATACTAGGTGAGCTACATCTTTTGTTTATTATTCCTTTATAGTGGTACGTCTTATTCCACTATTTAAGAAAGAAAAATCTGTGACTAATGCAGGTGAAATATCAAGCCACAACATTTTTGTTTATAAGACTATCAGATTAAATAAACCCCCAGATTTTAGAAAGGGCATAGCTGAATTATATAGGTTCCTAAGAAAGTTTTCAAATGTAAACATTTGGTTTTGGGTTGCCACTTTTACCTTGTGGTATGGTGGGTATGTGCTTTATTACTCTTAGATGTTCCAATAAAGAGGAGAATGAATAAAAATTTTAAAATAAGAAGGGTTGCACGGTACTATATATGCATTTCCTTTTTCTTAAGGCACCTCATATATTGTGGCTGTGCATGGGACCTTCTCTGACCTGGGATAGGAGAGGCTAGGACTATAAGGACATACAGATACAATTGAACCTGCATTTCTAATAATAGTATTGGTCTGAAATATTCATCTCCTTCTCCCTGACCTTCATCATCACCTTATAGGCATGTTTGAGAGCCCTAGGCATAAAACAGATATATTTGACTTCTTCTTTTCCCTCACTCCCTTTTCTACTCATATCCAATCAGTCACCAAGTTCTGTCAGTTTTTTTTCCTTGTCTTTCCTTTCCATTTTTATTGCCATCACTATTCATTACCACATCCCTGAAGCATTACAATGGCCTACTACCTAGATTTCCTGTCTATATTCTTCTCCTCCTCCATTATGTACATCATTGTCAAATTAAACTTCCTAATTTTCTGCTTTTGTCATATTATCCCCCCTCCTTCAATGCCTCCCTATTCTCTTCAGAATTAAATATAAAATCTTCTGGTTTTTAAGGTCCCTGATTCAAGGCCCAAACACATATATTTCCAGGTTTCTTACGCCTTAAACATCCTACCCTATTCCTCAGATATCATTCATGTGACACTGCTCTTGTTGCGGTTCCCCAAAGAAGATATTCCATCTTTTAGTTCCAGGCATCTGGCTTGTCTCTCATGCCTAATGCTCCCCTGCCTCATTTGAACTTAATGGTTATCCTGGCTCTAAAATCCCACTTTCTACAGAAATCCCCAGGCCTTCTTAACACTAGGAACTTCTCTCAGTTAACTATTTCCAATTTGTCAAATAATCTCCAATTTTGATTCTACATAATTGTTTGCATATTGCCTCTCCTATTAGTCTGTGCATTCCTGGAGAGCAAGGGCTATCTTTTGTCTGTCTTTGTAATCCCAGTGCTTAGCACAATATCTGACACATAGTACATGCTTGATCAATGTTTATTGACTGACTAGTGTGAAACAAAAATAAACTAAAAATCTTCCATCTCTTTTATAAAGTTTTCCCAAACCAGCTTAATCTAAAGTGATCTTTCCCTTCTCTGAACTTTCATAGCAAGCATTAATAACTTTTGGGGTATTTATCATGCTCTTAACTGCATTGTCAATTTTACTTGGAATAGCATAAAAATGATATTTCAGTGTGGCTTTAATAGTTTGCAGTACCATACATACAACATCTCATTTGAGCCCCATAACAACCCTATGAGATAGGAATCAGAGGTGTCTATTTTTATTTTACAGAAGAGGAAATCAAGACTCAGAGATCCAAAGTGTCATATATAACAGCTTCATGCCCAAAGGGTCATCAAACTGTGCATACCCTTTGATCCAACATATTTGTATCCCAAGAGATCATAAAAAGGGGGAAAATATTCATAGCAGCTCTTTTTGTAGTGGCAAGTGGATTTCCATTAATTGAAAAATGGCTGAATAAGTTATGGTATATAAATGTAATGGAATACTATTGTTCTGTAAGAAATGATGAGCAGGGTGATTTCTGAAAAGACTTACATGAACTGATGCTGAGTGAAGTGATCCCACATTGTATACAGTAAAAGCAAGATTGTGTGATGGTCAGTTGTGATGGACTTGGTTCTTCTCAGCAATGCAGTAATTCAACACAATTTCAATAGATTTGGGATGGAAAATGCCATCTGCATCCAGAGAGAGAACTATGAAGACTGAATGCTGATTGAAACAAGAGTATTTTCACCTTCTTTTTCTATTTTTTTGTTTGCTTTTTGTTTTTCATGACATTTTTCCCTTCGATATGATTTTTCTTGTATAGCATGACAAATATAGAAATATGTTTAAAAATATTATACATGTTTAATCTATGTCAGATTGCTTGCTATCTTGGAGAAAGGGGAAATAAGGGAGAAAGAGAAATTTGGAATACAAAATCTTACAAAAATGAATGTTGTAAACTATCTTTACATGTATTTGGAAAAATAAAATACTATTGAGGAGGAAAAAAAGACAAACAGCACCATCCCAAATATTGATGCTGACCATTTGTAGCCAACCTTCAGAGCTCCTATTGATCTGATTGCTAACAGACACACTATACTTTGACCTTCCAAATAGTGATATCATTTTGGTATTCTTTGAATATGAAGGACAGCAATTTTTAACCAACAGACACAGCATTTGAAAATAATATTCTGGACTCCAATTGGATTGCATATTTTATTTTCTAAGTTATTTCTTATAATACATTTATTCAACTCTATTATTAATTTCTTATAGGCAGAAGCTGTAGTTTATGCATCTTTGTACTCCCCAAAGTACTATATAGATAAATAAATAAATTGATAAATGATTTTTAAGTGCTGTTTATATGCTAGGCACTGGGAATACAAAAACAACAAAGTATATTTCTTACTCCCAAGGAGCTTATGTTCAAACAGGGAGAAGATAAAGCATAAAGACAGCTGGAAAGTAGAATGGAGGGAAGTAATAAGCATTCAATTTGGAGGTGGAGCAGGGTGAAGGGTGACCTAGAAGAAGTCAGAGAGCTGACATCATAGGGACTAAGGCTTTTCCTGGTTCTGCTCATTTCACTTTGCATCAGTTCATGTATGTTTTTCCAGATTTTTCTGAAATCTGCCTACTCATTTCTTATTGCAAAATAGCATTCTATTACAATCATATGCCATAGTTGGTTCAACCATTCTATAATTGTTTAGCATCCCCTCAATTTCCAGGATTTTGCCACCACAAAAAGGGATGGTACAATTATTTCTGTGCATGTAGGTCCTTTCCCCCTTTTAACATCTCTTTGTGATAAAGACTTACTAAAGGTATTGTAAAGGGCAGTGTAAAATGGTATTGAAAAGGTAAGCACATTTTGTTTGCCCTTTGGGCATATTTCCAAATTGCTTTCCAGAATAGTTAGATAAATTTACAACCCCACAAACAGTGCATTAGTGTCCCAATTTTCCCACATTTTCTCCTACATTAATCAGTTTCTCTTTTTTTGTTATATTAGGCAATCTGATTGATATAACAGTATCAAAGTTGTTTTACTTTGCATTTCTCTAATCAAAAGAGGTTTAGAGCACTTCTTCATATGCTTGTAGATAGTTTTGATTTCTTCATCTGAAAACTGCCTGTTCATATCCTTTGATCATTTATCAATTGGGAATGGCTTATATCCTTAAGAATTTGACTCAGTTCTCTCTATATTTGAAAAATTAAGCTTTTATTGATTGCAAGGTATTTGATGAAAAGATTGTTTCTAAATCTGCTTCCCTTCTAATATTTGTTATATTGATTTTGTATAAAATCTTTTTCATTTAATATTAATTTTTCATTTAATAAATCTTTTTATTTTGCATTTTGTAATGTTCTCTGTCTCTTCTTTGATAATGATTTTTTTGCCTTCCCATAAGTCTAACAATAAGACTATTTCTTGTTTTTCTAATTTGCTTATTGTGTCATAT
This sequence comes from Myrmecobius fasciatus, assembly GCA_023553655.1. NCBI lineage: Eukaryota > Metazoa > Chordata > Mammalia > Dasyuromorphia > Myrmecobiidae > Myrmecobius > Myrmecobius fasciatus. The sequence continues at coordinate 25,318 of JAJPUD010007526.1, read as the reverse complement.
CTTATGTCTAAGACATATTTCCATTTTGAACCTATCTTGGCATATGGTGTGAGATGTTGGTATATATCTAATTTGTGTTCTATGGTTTTTCAGTTTTCCCAGGAGTTTTTGTTAAATGATAAGTTCTTAACCCAAAAGGTGGAGTCTTTGGATTTATCAAACACTAGGTTACTTTTGTCTTTGACTACTATGCCTTGTATGCCATGTCTATTCCATTAATTCACCACTCTATTTTTTAACTAGTACCAGATAGTTTTGATGATTACTGCTTTAAAATATAGTTTGAAATCTAAAAAAAAGGAAATACAATCTTTCCTTTGTATTTTTTTTCATTAATTCCCTTGAAATTGTTGTTGTTATTGGTGATGGTGGTGGTAGCTTGACTAGTATAGTACTGAGTAAGCAAATTATTTTAAGCAAAAATGTCATTTTTGCCAAACAATACTAGTGGGGGATCTCAACCTTGCTCTCTCAGAATTAGATAAATCAAACTACAAAATAAATAAGAAAGAAACTAGGGAGATAAACCAATTGTTAGAAAAGTTAGGTATGATAGATCTATGGAGAAAGTTGAATGGAGACAGTAGAGAGTTTACTTTTTTCTCAGCAGTCCATGGAACCTATACAAAAATT
>JAJPUD010007526.1:0-14685 GCA_023553655.1 Myrmecobius fasciatus | reverse complement strand
CTCAGTTCCCACAGGCCTCTCTCTGGATGTATATGACTATCTTCATCGCAGCACAACTGGTTTGAATCACATCATTGTTGAAGAGAACCATGTCCATCAAAATTGATCATCGTATAGTCTTGTTGCTGTGTATAATGTTCTCCTGGTTCTGCTGATTTCACTCAGCATCAGTTCATGCAAGTCTCTCCAATCCTCTCTGAAATCCTCCTGTTGGTCATTTCTTACAGAACAATAATATTCCATAACATTCATATACCATAATTTATTCAGCCATTCTCCAATTGATGGGCATCTTTTCAATTTCCAGTTTCTTGCCACTACAAAAAGGGCTGCCACAAACATTTTTGCACATGTGGGTCCCTTTCCCTCCTTTAAAATCTCTTTGGGATATAGGCCCAGTAGAAACACTGCTGGGTCAAAGGGTATGCACTGTTGGAAATTTTTAATTTTTTCAAGGTTTTTTAGTTACATGACTAATGCATTAATCCATTCTTTTTCCATTTTGCTTATTTAAGAATTTAGAGAAATAAATATTCCCTTAAGTACTTCATTGGTTGCATCCCACAATTTTTGATATGTTGTCTTGTTATCATACTTTTTGGTGAAGTTATTGATTGCTTCTATGACTTTTTTTTTCTTTGACCACTTTTTCTTTAGGATTAGATTATTTAGTTTCCAACTAATTTTAAATATATCTTTCTACTGCCTTTTATTGAATGTAATTTTATTGCATTATGATCTGAAAAGGACACTTTTAATATTATTGCCTTTTTGCTTTTGATTTCAAGGTTTTTATGTCCTATTACATATTACATGATCTATTTTTTGGTAGGTGCCATGTGCTGCTGGAAAAAAAGATATATTCCCTTCTGCTCTCATTCACTTTTCTCCAAAGGTCTGCCATATCTAACTTTTCTAATGTTCTATTTACCTCCTTAGTTTCTTTCTTTTTACTTGTTTGGATTTCTCAAGTTCTGAAAGAGAACAGTTGAGGTTCTTATGTTTTGTTTTCTCTTTTTATCTGTTTATACTTTTCTTGGGTTTTGACATTGGAAATCTTTTTTTTTATTTATTTCTGGTCTTCTAAAGAAAATTTGAAATTTTTCTATTTCATTGAATGACCACTTTTTCTCTTAAGGTATGAAGCTCATTTTTGTTTGATATATGTTCCTTAGTTGTAGTCGCAGCTTCTTTAGCTTCTGGAATATCATGTTCCATGACCTCTGATCCTGTAATGTGGTCACTGCTAGTCCTGTGTAATCCTGATTGTGTTTTCTCAATATCTGAATTGTTTCTTTCTGGCAATTTGTAGTATTTTTTCCATGAACAGATAATTCTGAAATTTGACTATTATGTTCTTTAGGATTTTTATGTTGGGATCTCTTTTCAGAAGTGACTAGTGGATTCTTTCAATGCCTATTTTGCCCTCTAGTTCCAAGATATCAGGACATTTTTCCTTGATAATTTCTTGGAAGATACTGCCCAGATCTTCCTTTATGGCTTTCAAGTAGTCCAATGATTCTGATAATGCCATTCTTTTGAATTTGTTTAATTGACTCTTGATGACTCACAGAATCATTAGCTTCCACTTGCCTGATTCTAACATTTAAGGTATTGTTTTCCTCAATTAGGTTTGCATTTTCTTTTCCATTTGGCCAATTGTACTCTTTAAGAAACTGTTTTATTCAGTGAATTTTTGCACCTTCCTTTCCATTTGGCCAGTTCTACTGTTTAAGAAGTTTTCTGTTGACTTTTTTAAAAAAAATAATTCTCCTGCATCACTTTTATTTTTTTTCCCAATCTTCTACTTTTCTTATATAATTTTAGCTCCTTTTTGAGGTCTCCCATGAGTTTTTCTGGGCTTACATTTATCTTTGGGGTTTTGCTGATAGATGTTTTAATATTGTTATCCTTTTCAGAGTTAGTATCTTGATTTTCCCTGTCATCACAATAACTTTCTATGGTTAAATTCTTTATTTGTTGTTTTTTGCTCATTCTATCTTCTCTGTGTGGGTGTCTCTCTCTGTCTCTTCTCACTGTCTCCATCTCTTTCTCTGTCTATATCTCTGTCTCTCTCTCTCTGTCTCTCTCTTCTTGTTTCATTTTTTTCCTTCTCCTTTTTTTCCCTTATTTTATTTGAGCTCTTCTCTCCAGGGGGAAGGAATTCTGTCTCAGGTTTCTAACACCAATGGCTACAGGCTCTAGCCACCCAGGGGACCCTCATATAGTGCTGGCTTAGTAGAATTGGGTTGACTGGAAGCTTCCCCAGTGATGAACTGAAATATAAGTGGTGGTATCTGTCATGTGCTTTGGCCTGGTGAAGTGTTTCTTTGTTTCCCCAGGGTTCTACTGGAGTTACACCATTGCACATGAAGGCACCCTATAGCTGAAGTCCATTGGTTCCTCTAGTTTTGCCATACACACTGGGGAGTCCTGATGTTGCCATTCACCCCCTTCACTTCACTGGGGTTCAGAATCTCCTGTTGACTTGCTGAGGAGTGTTTACTACCACCTTGCTGGGGAGCTTCCTTTTTTTTTTTTTCCCTGTGGCAATTGGGGTTAAGTGACTTGCCCAGGGCCACACAACTAGGAAGTGTTAAGTGTCTAAGACCAGATTTGAACTCAGGTCCTCCTGACTTCAAGGCTGGTGCTCTAACCACTGCCCCACCTAGCTGCCCCGGAGCTTCCTTTCTTGGACTGCAACCCCCATTACCTAAGTGAGATGAACCTCTCCTGGTAATCTTAAGTTTCCTTAGGCTAAAAGATTATTTCACTATCTCTCCTTGTGATGCTGCCACTCCAAAACCTATCTTGAGGGGCTATTTCATGGTTGTCTGGAGGTGAACATGGGAGGGCTGCAGTAATTCACTGCTTACTCAGTCATCTTGGCAGCTTTTTTGAATTATATAGTACTGTATTAGTATAATTTAACATTGTCATGATATTTAATGTCAATCAATATATATTAAACACTTGCTTTGCTTTTGTTTTATATATACATAAATGTATGTGTGTGTATATATGTGTATATACATGTGCATACTATAGTTTCTGCACTATATGTATACACATATATATATACATTTATTCATACAGACAACTACATAATACATATATAATCACATGTATTTATATAGTATGTGCATTTTTGTAGGATATACACATAGCTATCTTGATAGATAGCTATAGATATAGGAATAGATTACATAAAGATAGATATATAAGAGACAGAAGGAGAAGACCTGGATTCAAACCTTGACTGATAATACTAAATGTGCAGGAGCAAGTCATTTAACCTTTAAGTTCTCCAGAAAAATCCTGAGACTCTAAATTGTAAGGAAAAAAAAGAATGTTACAGTACCCTTGAGTTTCCTCACCTAAGAATCACTTTTATCAGTGAAATAACTGATGTTATATATTTTTTCCTAGCATACACAATCATATATACAATGCATATATACATACACATACACACATGTTCACTTCCACAGATACAAATGTGCAAATATGTTAACAATACAAGGTAGTTAATATTCAATGCCAAATGAGATATATAGCTAAACAGTGCTATAGGAGTCCAAGGAAAGAAGAGAAATCAGGGTGCATATAACTGGTCAAAATCAAGGAGGGCTTCAGAGTTGATCTTGAAGGATGGGTAAGATTTCACTGGAAGACATTTCTGAAAGGAGGAAGGCCATAAAGGAAGGCATGAAAGGTAAGGTAGAAATGCATAAGCATATTCATAAGAACTATAAATGGACCCATCTGACTGGAGTAGGATACAGATGTGTGCAAGGCCTTGAATGCCAAGCTAAGGAGTTTAGAGCATACATTAGAAGGATACATCTTTCCAATGAATTTTGTTTGAGGGTTTGGGATTTGTTTTATTTTTAGGAAGTGTCATCATAAAAATAGCTTTCAAAGAAGCTTAATCTGAGAGCAGTATTCAGGAATAATGGAAGGAGAGCTAACAATTCTCTTGCATTACATTTAAGAGGGTAATTCAGTATTGAAGTAAGATTAGTACTCGCGTGACCTAACTCCAGTATGATCATTTCATAATTTCATATCTTGGATCTTCTATGTGTTTGTGTTTTTTCCTCTTTCTTTGTCTGTCTGTCTCTTTCTGTTTCTGTGTCTCTATCTCTCTGTCTGTCTCTCTGTCTCTGTCTCTGTCTATGTCTGTCTTTCTGTGTCTCTCTTCTCTCTCTGACTATGCCTCTTTCTCTTTGTTTTTATGTCTCTATCTTTTTCTTTTTCTCTTTGTTTCTGTGCTTGTCTCTTTCTCTATCTTTCTGTCTCTGTCTTTTTGAGTCTTTCTGTCTCTCATCTCTCTTCATCTATCTACCTATCTCTCCCTCTCCTTCTTGCTATCCTTTTCCCTTGCCCTCTTCCTCTCCCTTTCTTTCCTAGTATTATGGGTAATGGTAAGAAAAAAGAAGTGTCAACATAAGAACAAGAGGAGAAGTTGTAGGATTGTCTGCCTACTATAGGGCTTTAGAAACCAAAAGAACATCAAAAGAATACTTTGAGATGTTGCAGTGAGATCTAGTTGCATGAGGACTATGAAAATTGAATTTGGCAAAAAGTAGGTCATTGATGACCTTTAAGAGAGCACTTTCAGTAGAGTAATGGAGGTAAAAGCTATATTGCAAGGGGTTAGAGAGGGATGAGAAGACAGGTAATGGAAACCCCAAATGTGGATAATAAGCATGTTGAAATATGGCCTGAATGAAAAGAGAGGAACAATTGTAGCTAGCTTGGATATCAGGGTCAAGCAGAAGTATTCTGTTTTGTTTGAGATTTTATTTTATTTGTTTTTTCTACCCACAAACAATGTGAATCCATCCTTCTTAAAATGAAGTGACTGTAATCTCTTAGAGTGATATAGATGTGTATTGCTCTATAAGTCTCATTATCTTTTTTAATCCAATAATATTTTGTTATTTCTTTTGGTTATAATCCAATAATTCATTTGGTCTTGATCTCACTGATATGAGTAATGACTCTAATGATGTAGTTTGCAACCCATTGACACTTACATCTCATCCTGTGTAACTCTTGTCCTTGTCCTGCTCGAAATAATCTGCAGAAGGTCCACCCAATAAGCTTCAAGACTTCTATAGATCTCTTGACATTGTGTAGGCATCAAAGATGATGTGTTAGTACCTAATTCTCATCCCCTGCCTCCTTTCCAAATGCTCCATTTTTTCATGACATTCTTTACACATTCTTTATCCTACTCAATTCTTCATTTGTAGTAAATTGTAGCTTACGTATCCCTAACATGTGTCTTGTCAATGGCCTTTGTGGGACCTGAAAATATAAATCTCTGGAGATAGAGTATTCATGCTATATAAGTTTTAGCACTAAGAATATCTTTTTTTGTGTGATAATTTAATGGTTGGCTTATTCTTTTTTTATTAAAGTTTTTTATTTGCAAAACATATGTATGGGTAATTCTTCAACATTGACCCTTACAAAGCTTTCCATTACAAATTCCCCCCAATCCCCACCCCTCCCCTAAATGGCAGGAAATCCACTACATGTTAATTATGTTAATATACTTGGCAAATTGAATGTGTATACGTATTTATAGAGTTATCTTGTTGCACAAGAAGAATCGGATCTACAAGAAAAAAAATCTGAGAAGGGAAACATAATGTAAGCAAACATCAATAGAGAGCATGAAAATGTTATGTTGTGGTCCACATTCAGATCCCTATGTCTGGGTGTATATGGCTTTCTTCATCACTGAACAATTAGAGCTGGTTTAAAACATCTCATTGTTGAAGAGAGCCATGTCCATCAGAATAGATCATCATATAGTCTTGTTGTTGCCGTATATATTGATCTCCTGGTTCTGCTCATTTCACTTAGCATCAGTTTATGCAAGTCTCTCCAGGCCTCTCTGAAATCGTCCTGCTGGTCGTTTCTTACAGAACAATAATATTCCATGACATTCATATACCATAATTTATTCAACCATTCTCCAATTGATGGGCATCCATTCAGTTTCCAGTTTCTAGCCACTACAAAAAGGGCTGCCACAAACATTCATTAAGAATATCTTAAGGAAAATTTTAGGGAAAAAATATTGCCTTTTGTTTTGTAGATAATCTTAGAATCATTAAAAGCTTTTCTAGTTTCCCAAAGGCAACCTAATCAGCTCTCCATTTTTTAGCCCACCTCATTGTCCATTTGCATAATCTATCCAAGATATATATATATATATATATATATATATATGTATATATATATATTCATGGTTGGTTATCCATCCAACTGTATATAATAGTCTGTATAATAGGCATTATTCATCCACTTGGTTTTCCCTCTCTAGATGGCTTGGCTGACCTTTTCTGAGAGATTTAGAGATCTCATTTAGGAGGCTCTGCAGTATCTCATACCTTGATGTAATCAGTATAGTCATCCATTATTTATTATATATTATGATATAATGGAAATCAGACTTTGATTTGGACTTTGTTCTCGATAGCCTCCACAAAAATAGCAATTATATTTGACAAATATGCATCTCCATATTTTATATTTGATGGTAATAATCAAAGGACCTTCTATGTTTTAACAGCTTTCAATGAATTGTGCATCATCTTGATATATGCAAGGACCTTCTATGCTTTAATAGCTTTCAATGAATTGTGCATCATCTTGATATATGCAAATATCTTATCAAAAGAGAGCTTTTAAGGTTGCATTTTACTCACCAGCATCAGCAATTTTTTTTTTTTTTTTTCTGAGACAGTTGTGGTTAAATGACTTGCCCAAAGTCACACAGCTAGGAAGTATTAAATTCTAAGGCCAGATTTGGACTCAGGTCATCCTGACTTCAGGGCAGGTGTTCTATCCACTGCACCACCTAGCTGTCCTGGAAACAGCAATTCTCAAAGCATGAGCGGGAAACCTCTGAGTGCCCTTGAAATTCTTCAAGGTCAACATTTTCATAAAAATACTGAGATTTGTCTATCACTAGAATTCTTCCTCCCTTTTCCAACAACATATTAGTGTGAGATTGTTTATTCTTCATATAGTTCAACTAAAACAACATATCACAACAGATTGAATGCAGAAGCAGAAATTAAAATCCAGCTGTCATCTATTAAGCCAGACATTAGAGAGTTACAAAAATATTTAAACAATGTCAACCTTTTCACAAGATATTTTTCTCTTTGGGAAAATATGGTTATTTTTCATAAATTGTTGTTTACATTTAATATTACACAATGGGCTTATTATTGTTATTTGAAAAATAAATTCAAAATACTTTAATATTTATTAATTTATTTAAAGTTTCACTTTTGAATATCATAAATAATGATTGATTGATATCGCTCACATAAGCAAAAGCTCTTTGAAATCTTTAATAATTTTTAAGTTAAAATGGTACCTGAGGCCAATGAGTTTGAGAACCACTTCTCTACAGATTCAATGTGTTTTTAAAGACAATATAGTAGTTAATCATACACTTTCTACATGAAGCCACATAATTCTATTACCCTTTACATGAGTTCTTTTCCTCTCAACAGCTATTATCTTTCCCTTCCCAAAAGATCATGTATTTATTTTGCATCTATTTTTAACACACCTTGATGTTTCCTCTATAGAATAAAAGCTTTTTGAGGGTAAATATTATTTCACTTTTTTTTTTCTTTATGTGTGGCAGAGAGGGCTCATATATACTCACACTAAACTTTGACACTTAGAAGGTATTTGATAAATTCTTGTTAATTGATTGTACTTCTAATACCTTTCAGTCAGTTATAAAGCAGTAACTGAAAGGATATGGTGTATTGTAAAGCATCCTTTATAAATTTCTTTCTTTTTACTCAAGGCTTTCAAGGTATCTGTAATACATGTGTTAATAATTTTCAAAGAAATTGGCAAGCAGATATAGGTGTCAATATTTATTAATATTTTCAAAGCCTCTCTAGTCTATCTTGATTATCAACATAAGAGTGATAAAATCTGATAAATCACTTCAAGCTTTCAAAGAATTTCATATGTAAGATAGATTCTCACAATCACTCTAGGAGACAAATAAAGAAAATATTGTTATCTCTGTTTGAATGATGAGGAGATTGAGGCTCAAAAGGAATGCATGAATTGTCCAAGGTGACATATCTAGTAACTATGGCAGAAATGGAATTTGAAATGGGATTCTAAAATCTAGTTCTGGGAATTTTTTTAAACTGTTTTTTTTTTCATTTAAATTAAATATATTCTCTTTTGCATTTCATTCATACAGCACCCTGGTCAAAAGTTTACCTTGCTTATTACCCTTTCTTAATTCCTGTACTTATCATTTCAGTCTTAACTTTTTTTTCTTTCCTACTATCATCACCATCAAATGGACATTTATGAAAGACCTGATTGGGCTGGGAACTGTGCTGTGATACTGAACAAAGCAAATTAAATATACTAAATTCTTGTTCTTTAGGCCAGATCTAAGTTCTATTTCAGAAAAAAATCAATATCTCTCTGTATCTTTTCATGAGGTAAGCTCCCATATTCAGAGAAGTGGTCATGTTCAATTTCTAATATATAAGGAAAATGAATATAAGGTATAATTTTGCCCATAAGAATTAGGTGAGGAAATTTTCATGACAACAGGACTTTGCTATTTAGATGAAAACAAAAAAAAATTATAATCCTTTCTATACTTGTTTAGTATTTTAGTTGATGATGAATTTTACTTTGAATAATCAACTGCAAACAATCAGAAAATTAATCTTCAAATCAGTGACTTCATCTAAAATCTATTAAGCATTTATTAATTTTACTATTCTTATAATAAGGGCTCCACAAATATACAATGCTACATATTTTGGTATTGAAATGACTCTTACATTTTCAAAGACTATGTAAATGGGACAAAACTTTGCCAGATATTAACATGATAGAAATCATGTTAACATGGTTCTGATGACACAATGTGTCAAGTGTTCAAGGACCAATCTAACTAATTACAGACAGCATTACTAGTCATGAACCACAGCAATCTGCGAAACAAAGAATAAATACAAAAATACAAAATTTTAATATGATAGTGGGAAGACTGTAGAAAAGGGGGCATACAATTAATAATCACATTGTTATTGGACCATCTATATACATAAATATAACTGCTGGTTCTCTAGATATGAGTTCCCTATTCAATTATCCAAAAAAAGGTAAAAAAATCAAACAAACAAGCAAAAAGTATGAAAAAATACCTTTAAAAAAGATATAAAACACAAAAGTATGTTTCAATTGAGTGGTAAAATATTTCACAGGTATTGGAAAAGAAAAAAGAAAAAACTTTTTCTCAGTTGGTTTTATTCAGTGTTTAAAAGCAACAAGATACTTTATTTCATGGGACATTTGGCCTTTTTGTATTATAGTACTCATGTTGAACATGAGTAAAAAGATAACCACAAAGATAATTGTAAATACATCAGCTTTTGCTATAAAAAAAGAGAAATCTTTGATAGGGATACTGAAGCAATTTTGTTGCTATTTTCTGGTCAAAATACATTTCCAAAGCAATAAATTCCAGAGAGACCTATTCTAGTCCTGTTCACTGCTAGTACCTCCAAGTTTATATGTGTGTTTGTGTGTGTGTGTACATATATATATATACACATACATTCATATATATATATAAATATATATATATATATATTTATATATATATATATATATGAATGTTGTCTCTCCCATGAAAAGGTGAACTCCTTGTGGGGAGGAACCATGTTTTTGCCTTTTTTGTATCCTCAGTATTTAGCTTAGTACTTGACATAAGTGCTGAATAAATTTTGTCTTACTGACTACTGCAAATAGATATGAATAATGAAGGAATGAAGTAATACAGACTAGATGGGATAAATAACTTTGACATTGCTTCCTTAGCCTCTTACTCTGGATACTATTCATTAACATGCTAAGTTTGAGATTATTTGGTGAATATTCAATCCCATGTTAGACATGAGGATTAGAAAAAAAAGAAGACTGAATTTGAGCCTGGAGTATGTTCTACCTGGCTTTCTTAAGCTAGGCATGATTACTATAATTCAAGAGCTATCAGGATGCCCTTATTATGGAAAGGTACTAGCCACTGTTCCAGGCCTTTTTGATTGAAACTATGATAGATTTCCCATTTCTAAAGAGATGAATCCAAAACATAGTGGCAGACAGTAATAACTCAAGAGAGACTGTATATTCAGCAGGTACCCGAGCACCATTTAGTTGTTGCTAGAAGACAAACTGAGCAATGTGGCAACAGAAAACAAGTGCTATGGGACCAACAGAGACCAGCAAAGCTTAAGTGATCAATGTGTCCCAAGACAGAACATTCAGCAGGGAGTAAAATTATTAAGACATTGCCTGAAGACACTAATGGCACTATATGATGGGACATGTGAATTGTCCCAGCATATATATGTGTCCTATATGTGTATGTAACCCTTTACATATAATCCTTATATATGCTCTCTCTTCCTGATTAAGATATCTATATTTATTGAAGAAGGTGTCTTGTGTTCTACTGCAAATCTTTTTGTTATGTTATTTCATTAAATGATTTAGCACAAGCATAGAGCTTTGTAAACCTTGAAATACTATGTAAATGCTATCTAGTAACAGCAATAGATAATAGTAATTGTAGCAGTAGTAGTAATGTTATTTCCTCTGCTGGACCAGAAGAAAAATAATAGTAAATAGTAATGGTAGCAGTGGTAGTAGTAATGTTATTTCTTCTGCTGGACCAGAAGAAAAATAAACTCATCAGTAGGAAGTTATGAATTTTGGATAGATAGGGATCCCCAGGATACTTTGAACTAGAAATTATTATTCAGGGCGGCTCATATGTGAAAGGAAGAGCATGCCAGATAACTAAAATTGCACTCTCAAAAAATCAATATATGCTTTAATATTTTGTAATATCAAAGAAAAGGTAGGCATTGGAAAAGATGGCAAAAATGTGCTAGAAAACATGATCAAAATTAAGGAACAAAAGAGTTGAAGATTATTGAGAAACCTCTATATCTTGAGTATGTTCTTTGATAAGAAAGATAGGAGGTGTTGGACATAGCAAATACTAGATAACTTTTTAAATGCAATTGATTGCATCTTAATGTACCTAAAATAAATGGTTAGTAATATTGTATGATTTCCAAATTAATTGTCTGTGTACAATCTGACCATAATCACATTATTAAATCATGAATTTGGAAGAACAAATAATAAAATCAATAACAAGTTAGAAGAAAATGAAAATGATCAGGTATAGAGGCTAACTATAATCTGATTTACTTAAATTAGATATTTATGCAAATTATAAGTAGGATAAAAGAACAGACATGAACACAGATTCTTTTTATTTCATTTTTGTAAATGTGGTTGGATCTGTACTTTATTTAAAAAAATAAGAAAAAAGAAAAACAGAAAAGAAACACAAAAACAAAATAAAACAAAACAAAAGAGAACACTATCATATGCCCAGCAGAACATCAGAGAGGATTAAAGATATATAACAACAAAGTACGAGTTTAAGAAAGCATATAAATATGTAATTATAGAAGAAATGTATTCGAGTGTCATTCTTTTCTTCACTTTCTTGTAAATTGTTCTTTTGTTTTCTGTACACCTTCTTTAATTTATTCTTTTTTCCCCCTTTCATCCTTTCTACCCCCAAACAAGCTATAGTTAAGAAAGGATATATTTGTATATACATATGTAGATATATACATACACATATATACACAAACCCTACCTCTCCATACCTACATACACACATATCTTTCATATCCCTGCTGATTCTTTGCTTTAATTTTACTTGTCTTGGTATTACTTGACATTCCCCCATCCACGGATCCTTCCCTTGTTTTCTTGTTTTCTTCCCTCACCTTTTGCTTCCCATCTACCCATCCCTCCCCCTTATTTCTTTATAGTTTCTGGAGGGTGCTATATCCTTCATTGTACATATGTAATGTTGCCTATTTAACCCAATCCTGACATGAATAGGTTTTCAGAACTATGAGCCCTCCTCCTCCCTCCAATACCTCTGTGTCTGTTTTTCCTCTGCACCTCATTTGTATAACATGATTACTATTTTTACCTTAATTCTGCCCCAATCATTCTTTTTTTGAGCTACTCCATTGTTGATGTCAATCTTAAATATATGGTATACATTTCCCATATAAAATAACATAAATGATTTGTTCACAATATGTTCCTTGAAACTAGTCTTTGATATTGGTGCTTATATATTAAATTTTCAATTAAGTTTGAGTTTGGTTGATAGACAGTTCTGAAAAACCACAAGCTCATTGAATGTCGATTTTTCTCATTCAATATTATAGATTTTGCTGTATATGATATTTGGCTGGATATGATATTTTTGATGGTAGGCCTAGTTCTTTTGATTGTCAGTAGATATGATTCCGATACCTGTGTTTTTTTTTTTTTTAATTGTGGCTGCCAAATCCTGTACAATTTTAATTGTAGCTCCAGAATTTTTTAATTTTTTTTCTTGTTTCAAAAATTTCCTTTGATCTGGGCTTTTCAAAATTTGGAAATAATATTCTTATATATTTTCCAAAAAGGATTTCTTTGGGGTGATGATCAGAGACTTTTTTCTATTTCTAATTTTCTCTCATGATCTATCACTCCAGGACAATTTTCTTGAATTATTTCTTGCATTATTGTGTCAACATTTTCTTTTTGATCACAACTTTCAGGCAGTTCAATTATTCTTATATTTTCTTTTCTTGATTTCTTCTCCAGATCTGTCATTTTTCCTATAACATGTTTCACATTCTGCTTTATTTTTTTTTTCATTCTTTATAATCTGTTTTATTATTTATTGTTCTCTCATAGCTTCTCTGGCTTTACCTTGCCCAATTTTAATTTTCAAAGAGTTATTTTCATCTTTGAGGCTCTGTATCTCCTTTTCTAGTTGGTTAATTTTTTTTATCATAATCTTGGTGTCTTTGGAATTGTTTTTTTAGTTTTAGTTTTTCCTCAATGTGTCTCATTTGATTTTTAAATTATTTGTTTGACCAGTTCCAATTGTTTAGTGATGAAGAAAGCCATATATACCCAGGAAGAGGCCTGTGGGATCTGAATGTGAATCACAACATAACATTTTCACACATTCTGTTGATGTTTGTTGCATTTTGTTTTCCTTCTTAGGTTTTTTTTTTCTTGTAGATACAATTTTTCTTGTACAGCAAGATAACTGTATAAATATGTGTACATATATTTGATTTCTCATATATTTTAACATAATTAACATGCATTAGACTATCCGCCATCTAGGGGACAGGTGGGGAGGAAGGAGAGAAAAATTTGGAACAGAAGGCTTTGCAAGGGTCAGCTATGAAAAATTACCCATGCATATGTTTTGCAAATAAAAATAAATAAATAAATTGTTTGTTTTAATTCTTCTATAAATTCTCTCTGGACAGGGAGCCATTTCATGTTACTCTTTGGGGTAGAAGCTATTTTTACTTCAGTCTCCTCCTCCGAAGATGAACCCAGGTTTTCCCTACTCCCATAGTAATTTTCTATGATGGGGTTCTTTCTTCCTTGCTGGTTCATTTTTTTTTAAGATAATAGGTATTAGTATAAGTACCTCCAATCCTAGTGTAAGGGGATGGTGCCCCAAGCTTTGCTTCGGCTCTCCCCTCTGACCTGGAACCCCAAACCAAGAGCTCTCCCCTCCCACTAATGCCTGCAGCCAACAATGTCCTTGCCCCACTGCCCACCACTCACTGGGTGCTTGTTTCTTCTTGCCCATGGTCACAGCTCTGCAGCACAGCTGGACCCGGCATTGCTAATTAACTGAGATTCTGCCAGTCTTTCTGGACTCAGACCAGACTCCACAGTCTGGGAGGTGAAAGTCTCTGTAGTTCCTGCTGAGTCTCCATCACACCCAGCTAACCCAAGGGCTCCCCACTTGGTGTTTTTTCAGAGTTAGTCACAAGTTGTTTGAACTTCACAGGGTTTAATGCCCAGCCTAGGGACTTTCTTCAGATCTTCTCAGGTTGAGGACCCTTGTTCTGACTCAAGTCTTTTTTTTTTCCTGAGGAAATTGGGGTCAAGTGACTTGCCCAGAGTTACACAGATAGGAAGTGTTAAGTGTCTGAGGCCAAATTTGAAATCAGGTCCTCCTGACTTCAGGGCTGATGCTCTATCCACTGCACCACCGAGCTGCTCCATGCTCCAAATCTTCATTTTTCACCAATCTGTGTTCACTCCAAGGTTCAATCTGTTCTAGTTATGGGAGAAATTAAGACAGCTTGAAATTTACCAACCTACTCCAACCCAGAATCCTCCATTCTTTTCATTTCTTGAGGAAGTTTAACCAGTGTATATACATTTTCAATGTGAGAAGTCCAGAAGACTCAAAAAATAATTCAGTCAGCAAATACCTGATCTTTTTGCAAGTGGAGAGAAATTGAAGACAAGTATAGCATCAATTTTTTTTGTTTTGTTTTGTTTTGTTTTATTAAAGCTTTTTATTTGTATAACATATGTATGGGTAGTTCCCCAACATTGATCTTTACAAAGCTTTCCATTACAAATTTTACCCCCAGTCCCCTCCCCTCCCCTAGATGGCAGGAAGTCCACGACATGTTAATAATGTTGAAATGCTTGAGAAGTTATGCAAGAAAAATCCTATCT
>JAJPUD010007525.1:90346-105955 GCA_023553655.1 Myrmecobius fasciatus | reverse complement strand
CAAAAAGAGGCAAATTGTCTATGAATTTTCTATAATCTATATTTCATCTATGTGGATTTATTTTGTATCCTGCCACTTTGCTAAAGGTGTGAATTGTTTCTAGTAGTTTTTTAGTTGAGTCTCTAGGGTTCTCTAAGTATACCATCATGTCATCTGCAAAGAGTGATAATTTGGTTTCTTCACTACTTACTCTGATTCCTTTTATCTCTTTTTCTTCTCTTATTGCTAAAGCTAACATTTCTAATACAATATTAAATAGTAATGGTGACAGTGGGCAGCCTTGTTTCACTCCTGATCTTATTGGGAATGGTTCTAGTTTGACTCCATTACATATGATGCTTGCTGAAGGTTTTAAGTAGATACTACTAATCATTTTAAGGAAAAGCCCATTTATTCCTAAACTCTCCAGTGTTTTTAATAGGAATGGGTGTTGGATTTTATCAAAGGCTTTTTCTGCATCTATGGAGATAATCATATGATTTTTATTAATTTGGTTATTAATATAATTGATTATGCTAATAGTTTTCCTAATATTGAACCATCCCTGCATTCCTGGTATAAATCCTACTTGGTCATGATGTATTATCCTGGGGATGACTTTCTGTAATCTTGTTGCTAAAATCTTATTTAAAATTTTTGCATCAATATTCGTTAGGGAAATGGGTAACATTGATCTTTACAAAGCTTTCCATTACAAATTTTACCCCCAGTCCCCTCCCCTCCCCTAGATGGCAGGAAGTCCCCTACATGTTAATAATGTTGAAATGCTTGAGAAGTTATGCAAGAAATATCCTATCTACAAGAAAAAAAAAAGAATCAGAGAAAGGCAACACAATGCAAGCAAATGTCAATAGAGATCATGAAAATGTTACGTTTTGGTCCATATTTCATTTCCCTCTCTCTGGGTGTATATGGTTTTCTTCAGTGAACAATTGGAACTGGTTTGAGACAATTCTTTGTTGCAGAGAGCCATGTCCATCAGAATTGATCATGATGTAATACTGTTGTTGCTGTGTATGATGATCTCCTGGTTCTGCTCGTTTCACTCAGCATCAGTTCATGCAAGTCCCTCCAGGCCTCTCTGAAATCGTCCTGCTGGTCGTTTCTTACAGAGCAATAATATTCCATAACATTCACATACCATAATTTATTCAGCCACTCTCCAATTGATGGGCATCCCTTCAGTTTCCAGTTTCTAGCCACTACAAAAAGGACTGCCAGAAACATTCTTGCACATGTGGGTCCCTTTCCCTCCTCTAAGATCTCTTTGGGATATAGACCCAGTAGAAACACTGCTGGGTCAAAGGGTATGGACAGTTTGACAACTTTTTGAGCATAGCTCCAAATTGCTCTCCAGAATGGGAACCATAGAGTTCTTAAAGAAGAGTACAGGAAGTATGACTAGGAATAAATTTCAATCAAATGGTAGAGATTCTTAAATGCCAGTTTAAAATATATGGATTTTATTCAGGAAATAAAAAAGTGATGTGGTTAGATGTGATTTAAGCAGAATAAGAATAAAGGAGATGTAAGAAGACCATTTTGAAAACTATAAAGAAGAAAGTAGAAGTGAGCAATAATAGGGAACTGAATTAGAGTGGTAACAATTGGAATGGAGAAATTTGTGGAAAATGGAATAAGACTGAAGATCATTTTGTACTTTTACTTCATGAGTCAGCCCAAGTGTCATAGAGTTACCAAACTTCTGATGAGTTTCTCTATATGTTGAAAGGTTGTTCATGAACAGATGTGGTCATTGTTAGGGCATCCATGAAACATTCTGACTTGATATGCCAAGATCTTATAATCTTTTGAAATGGCCTTTAAGAATCCAAAGTCATTTTTAAGATAGGATGAGACATTAGAATATGTGGAGGATATTGTGTCCTGAGAGGCAATGTGGCATAATGGATAGAAAGTCAGATTCAGGATGATCTGCACTTAAGTCCCA
This sequence comes from Myrmecobius fasciatus, assembly GCA_023553655.1. Classification (NCBI taxonomy): domain Eukaryota; kingdom Metazoa; phylum Chordata; class Mammalia; order Dasyuromorphia; family Myrmecobiidae; genus Myrmecobius; species Myrmecobius fasciatus. The sequence continues at coordinate 104,004 of JAJPUD010007525.1, read as the reverse complement.
CTAGGACCTTTCTTTTCTGTGTGACCCTGAGCAAGTCACAACCTCTCAAAACCCCCAATGAACTTAAAAAACAGTAAGTTGTACAACAGATATTTTGATTGACATTGGTAGAAGGAGATTCCCCACTAAGAAGTCAAAAGACCAAAGAAATTATCTAGCCCCAAATAAATTGTTTTTCACAATTTCAAAATTTGAGGAGCATAAACTGTAATAATATATCATTATTTAGTTGTGTACTGTATACTATTAAGAAGAGTTTCAAATCCCAACTCTGACACTTGTTAGTTTTGTTGAGTAACTTGATCTTTATGTGCTTCAAGAAAATACTTAAAATTTATTAGCAAATCATAGATATATTTCAATCAGTATAGGTAGAAGGAATTTCTACATGTGTAGTTCTCTCAAACTTTCAACATCACAGGTTCTGAACATAGAAAAGAAAGAGAAAATTATAAAATAAAATTTAGCAACAACATCTGTGAATTGAACTGTTCTGTCCATAAATATTTGTCTGAACAAAATGTCACACTGAATTCCAAGTCTCCTTTCTAAAGAACTAAAGAACTGAGCAATTTTCAACTATCATTTCAGACCAAAATCAAGTACTAGGAATAATAGGATTTATCCCATTGGAAACATGAAGCAGAATACAATACAAAACAAAACAAAACAAAAATATGAGTATAAGTCAGGAGCCAGGTCCAGATAGATGTCCATTTCTATGATATTTCTCCTACTTCAGCAAGTTTTCTATGGACAATTACAGAATTGGAAGAGAGAGTTATGTTCTTTATAAATATTTGCTGTATCAAAGAATAATGGAGACAACTGAGAACTGGTGGGGAAAAGTGTCCACAGTTGGTCCACAAAGTAAGGCATAAAGTGAAAGTAAGATATGATAAAGAGAATCAGGAATTTGAACCTGTATGTAAGTTCCAATTTCCTAATATGTAAAAGATTGCTGCCAGATTTATAATTCTGTGACTTTGATAAATTTTATATATGTGCAGTCTAGACAACTGAATAAGATCAAGAAGGCTAAAATATAAATTCCTAATAAATAAAAGGTAAGACATTATAGATAATTTGCACCAAAGGAGAATAAAGGCTAGCTATTAAAATCAGCTTAATGGGAAGAAACTAGATTGTAGCTTTTATTTCTTTCTGATACATTCATGTCTTTATCTGATATTCTTGAAAGATTTAGATGATCGCTGTTTTATCAAGAAAGATTAGCAAAGTGTACCAGACTTCCCAAGTGTTAGGACCTTGTTAATGACATTGCTTATAATGAACCAGCATGCATATTTAATGACTGTTATCTTGTTTCTGTCTGCACAAACTTACAATTCATTTGAGATGTTATGAAATTGAATAATTCTGTGGATCTTAATAAGGTGAGGAATTTAGCACTATCTCTGCTGAAAGTTGAAAACTTCATCATTTAATTCTTTCTGATTATTTGTGAGAATAATAATAAATAAAAGCACCAACACTTTAGGGTTTGCAAAGCACTTTACAAATATTATCTCATTTAATCCTTACAACAACCCCAGGAGGGGATACTATTATTATCCTCATTTTACTGATGAGGAAATTGAGGCAGAAGTCTCTTTCCCTGAGTTACCTAGACCATATTCTCTGGAGGATATGCACACACACCCCACATATACACACATCTTTCTTATCCCTGTTGCCTCTTTAATTAAATTCTGCTCCATAACTTGCCTTGCTATTACTTAACCTCCTCCCACCCAAAGATTCCTCCCTTGTCTTCTCTCATCCTTTGCTTCCCCATCCACCAATCCCTCCTCCCTTATTTCTTTATAGATTTTGAAGGATGCTATATCCTTCATGGTATATATGTAGTGTTGCCTATTGAACTCATTCCTGATAGGTTTTCAGAACTACAAGCCCTTCCTACTCTAATGACTCTCTGTCTATTCTTCCCCTGCACCTCATTTGTATAACATGATCATTATTTTTACCTTAATTGTCAATCTTTCTTTTGAGTTGCTCTTTTGTTGATGTTGTGTGGCTCAGAATGGCCACCATTTAATAAAAAAGCTGGAGATATCTCTAGGAGCAAAAAGAAAGTTTATTATAGGTTCTCCCAAGAAGTGTGTCCCTCCAGTCAAAGAAGCAATCGAAAGGTGGAGGCACTTTTGGGACAGGTTTGACACTTTAAATAGTCCCTAAAGCAAATACCCCTCCCACTACTGACCCTCATCCTCATTGGCTGAGGACGTTACATTCTAAACATGGGAACTACCCAGGAAATTGAATTTTGGCCAATAGGTACATACCTGCCCATATTTGATCAAGGTAAGAAGAAAATGATGTCATGGGAGAATAGCAAGAAGGGGACTTAGTAAGTTCTTAAATGAATGCCCAAAGACTACCTTCAGGCCTATTCCAACTCTGGGTTAGATGAAGCCTTACTCGATTTTCATAACTATCTTGAAAGACCTCACTTTGTTTCATTCAATGTGAATCTTAAACATAGAGTATATATTTACCATGTTGAAAAAAAAAGCCATAAACAATTTGTCCATGTTGAATTCCTTAAAATTGATCTTTGATATTGGTTCTTATATGTTAAATTTCTGTTAAATTTGGGTTTGGTTGATAGAAAGTCTTGAAAATCTGCAAGTTCATTGAATGTCCATTTTTTCTCATTCAAAATTTTATCACAATCATATTCCATAACTTGTTTAGCCTTTCCCCAATTGATTCTCATCACTGTAATTTCTAGTTCTTTGCTGGCACAGAGAGAGGGGATATAAAAGGAAAATGTTTTATAAACCCTAAGTTTCTATACAAATGTGAGCTAACATCACTCTTTATTCTTCCATTTTAATCCGTCAATGGCTTACTGTCCTTTCCTTCCAGAAAGACAGGTAGATAGATTGACTATTTTCTTTCTGTCAACCAACTTTTCTGTCTTGGCAACCCAGTTTTTGGTATGAATTGATCTCTATACTTCTCTATGCCTCTAGAATTGATCTTGTATCAAGAGCAGGAGAGTTAAATCAATAGATCACATACATCCAAGCTTCATAAAGTATTTGAAATCTATTTCCAAAGGAGATGTGTGCCCAGTCAAGTAACATGGCCAGATAGCATATAAAATGAATATTATTGAGGTTGAACTGTAAGCTACAATTGCGAGGCAAGACATTGGGGGGGGGGAAGGGGAGAGAATAAACATTTATATAATCCCCACTATATGTCAACATCATGCTAAACACTTTGTACAAATATCTCATTTAATTTTCACCCTTCATTCCTCTGACGTAATAGCCATAAGGCTATTACATTTTATAGATGAGGAAAGTGAGATAGAGGTTAAGTGATTTGTACAGGCTTGTGATTCACATAGCTACTAAGTGTCTAAAACCAAATTTGAATTCAGGACTTTCTGACTCTAGACGTAGCATTCTATCCACTGGGCACCAGCTGCCTCTATGAAGGGGGAGGAGGGATAAGAACTAGACCTTGAAAGATTTCTAAATTGGCAATAAGCAAAGCCTATAACATTTATCCTAAGTAAAATCATTCCCTTCCCCAATTCAGCTCATTTTCAACATAAATCATTTTGCCCTAGGAGTTTTCTGTACTGAAAATCTACGACTTAACTAGTCAAAATTGCTAGCAGAAAGGGGCTGTTGGGTGGGGAAGAAGGATGTAAAACTGCCTTTTCAGCAAACTCTGAAAGATGTCAATTCTTAAATGTCAATTCTACAAACACAATCACTTTCTACTATAACTCACATAAAAGAACCTGTGATAAATATCAGACAAAAAATAATCTTAATCATAGAATCAGGTTTCCAAGGATCAGAGTGAAGATACAAAAATACTAAGATTTAAGACTCTAAGTAACCTGACTGGTTAGTGACAGACAACAATGATTTTATCATAAAATATGACTTCATTTTCTCCTTCAAAAGCTTTGCTTTTTTTCTATATGAAAAATATCCATTTTAAATAAGAAAGAATCCAACTCTTAAATGTCAAATCTAGAAACACCATCCTAAAATCTCCGGTAACACACATAAAAAGAGCTGTGACAAATACCACAAGAGAAAGTCTTTAACCACTGAAGCAAGGATTTTTCAAGGATTATACTGGAAATAGAGAAGTTCTCTAAATTTAGGGCTTTCCAAGTAATCTGACTAACTAATGCCAGATGATGATTTTTGTCATGAAATATAACTAAATTTCTTGCTTCAAAAAGACTTGGGTTTTTTTTGTATATATAAAAAAAGTTTATCTCAGGTAAATATATTCATTCACATAATCATATTTTTCCTACAAGCACAAAAAGACAATTTAAACTCCTATCTTTATCAAAAGGTTAAAATTTGGTCGTTGTGAAGAAAATGCTTTTTTTTCATCTTCAAGAAACCATATAATTATGAGGGTATTACTGTTATTTTAGTTTTATGATTAGTAATATTGGTATTACTTATTCCTAATAACTCAAAATTTCTAAATGTGCAATGGACTGCCTCAAGAAGTGATTAGTTCCCAACATTGAATGTCTTTAAGTTGAGTTTTAATGAAATCTGTGGTGTTATTGGAAGATACGATGTCTTCTGAGATATTAGACTGAATTCAGAATGGTATAATGAAAAAATACCTTTGGCACAGATTAAATGTGACAGTGGAAAAGTCACTTAACTTTTCATTTCATTTTCATTTCTCTAAAACTTTAATTTCCATACTGGGAATTCCCTATAGTAATGAAACAACACACAAAAAAAGAAAAGAAAAAAAAAGGATTCCCAGACAAACAATTCTGAGATATTAGAATCTATTTAAAGGACTTCAGTTTAATAGATACACAAGAAGAGTAACACCTGAAGTTGCAGGAGAGTTTTATAAAAAAATAACAATTTCTCATACTTTAATTTACTCCTTAGGAACAAATTTTTAAATGCTTTGGAAATGAATGGCTCAGGATTCAAGAAGTCTAAGTTCATAAGCACTATCTTCACTGAATTTTTCAATATCACACAAAATTGTCAAAGGATCTAGCCCACCTTTATATAAGATTAACTAAAAAATTTTTTTTTACAAAATTTCAAGTCTTTTCCATTCCCAACTTTTCCCTTAATATTAGAATAAGCTAAAAAAATAAGCCCATGTAAGAAGCTGAGCCATAGTTTCTGAAAGAGACAAAATTATTCTATACTCAGTGGCTGAAACTTCATCTGATTTGTTTCGATTTATTGATATGGACTCAAACCCAGAAATATCTATAGATACTGCTCCTCTTCCCACAGATCAAAGATTTTAAAGTTTTTTTTTTCTTTCTAGAAAAACTTTATTTTCTTTCTCCCTAAAATTCTTACATGTTTAAGAATTTGAGAGGTGAAGGTATGCTGGTAATAACTGGCTTTCCAAAGAAAATACATACATGACACATTTATTAGTTTCATCTGTATTATTAATATTTTCTCTATCACTTTAAACAATAAATAAAACACTGAATTGCAGTGTTTGCTAATTTCTGACGTATAGATGCTCTCACCGAAACTTTAACAGTTGGTTCTCTCAAGCCCAAAGAGGTGGCTCCAATATACCCCTGGTCAGGGAAAAAAACAGAAATCCTAAAGAAGAAATGTGAATATTAGGAAAAAGTCACTAGATTGAATTCAAGACATAGGTTTCCGTTCTAATCCTGTACTTATTACCTATGTTGCTTTGGGCAAATGATTTATGTGCCTTAATTTTCTCCTTCTATAAAATGGAAGGATGGATGGGGAGGGTACACCAAATGGTCTCCTCTCAAATTTAAGTGTTTTATCCTAGATTCATTTTCCTTTTCTTCAAACCTTTATACTTTAACTATACTTTTTGCATTCTATTAAAAAACGAGGCCAAGATTAAATGAGAGGAAAACTGAATATTGGGTGGATAAACTATCACAATGTAGATTGGTTAAGCAGTAATGAAAGGTCCCTAAGTTCAACCTTGTTTTTAGTGCTTTACCTCTTCTCTCACTTGAGTGAAATTTCTCCCTCTTGAGAGAGAGAAAATTTATATAAAGTCATAATTTATCAAATTAGTTCAAATCCCATTCTCATAGGATTTTTATCTTCTTTCCAATTTCCAGTGACCCCAAAAAGGATTATGAATAAATGCAGATAGATTCAATGAACTTATTATCAAATGGATAGGGAATGATATTGCCAAAGCCAAAAATAACTATGATTATTTCTCCCAATTTTTACTACTGCATTACTTCTTTGCCACCCTGAATGCCTGGTTGCTTCATACAACTTAACCTTTACTTGAGATAAGAGGAAAAATACAAATATAAAAATAGGGGGAAACTAATAATTCAAAGGAGCTGATATAATCATTAGTTCTTTTTGAAAGACAAAGGAATGATGACCCATCCATCACTTTCAGCTAGATATTGTCTTGCATCATACTTTTCTTTTCCTTCTGAGACTTAAATTTCAAAAAACAAGTCAGATATTACATATTCCATCTTTAGAAAAAATTTTATCCATGATTCCTTCTGAACTGGCAAGTGGAAGCCCTGATCTTCCAGTCTCTAGTTACCATATCCTAAGGCTGTACATAAAAACCATCAATACCACACCTCTGCATTGGGATTTTCTTTTCTAGTGTCTATATAAATGCAAACTCTTTCTGCTTCATACAAATGAGTTGCCAGAGGAGTTAGAGAACTTCAAAAGTATCTCATTAGTCATTAGGGTTCAATGGCTTTATGTAAAAGGTCTATAAACCAACAATAATAAATAATTTGAAACACTTTGCAACTACAAGATAAAGGGTTATTTTAATGCTAAATAAATGATGATAGCTACAATAATTGCAACATCAAAAGCTATAGCACAAATATAAATGTTCAGTGCCCAGGCAGAAGAGCAATGACCTGAAGGATATAGTTTGAACCTTTTGACTTGAGTGTCCAGCTTGCTTAAAGTTTCCAGCAAGAGCATTGTTTGAGAATGGCACTTATTTCAGAATGTTTAAACAAGCACAATTTCATTTTTTAATCAATAACATTAGGAAGGACTTCCCCGGGAATATAGCAAAAGAAACAGTCTTGGAAATCATCAGTGCACCCTAACCAAAAAGCATAGTCTCCTTTTCCTAAATTTGGCCATAGGGATCTCTAGAAAATCTTTCATAAACACTTTATATTCAAGATTCATATTAAAACTACAGGTGTAGGATTAAAACTATAGGTATAGGATACAATAATATACTAGCCATGGGGTAGAGATTTTTAAAATAATCCAAGAATAAGTTAGAGAGAATTTGGTCTAAATGAGTTAATCTGAAGGTCTTCACTTCATTATTCCACCAGCTGTTTTAAAATATTTTCCCTACTCTAATACACTTCTAAAAATTCCAATCCAGTTTTAAGCTATTAAAACTTTTTTTGTTTTTTTTTAAAAAAAAGTCATTTTCCAATTTTGTCTGACTTCATGAACCATTTGCATTTACTTGACATTTCCTTATACAACTAATTTTACAGATAAGGAAACTGAGACACACAAGGTTGCCCAGAGTCATACAGCTAGTAGGTATCTGAGGCTAGATTTGAATTCAGCAAAGTCTTTTTAATTCTAAATCTTGAACTCTATCCACTGTGCCACCTATCTGCCTGCCTTAAAGCTTAGAATCAAAGAAAAGAATCGGCAATATATAATACTAAAAGAAGCATATTCTCCACATGAACCAGTCCATTTGAAATGCAGTACTATAAAGGGGAGAAGAAAGGAAAAAGCATATATATATGTATATATATATATATATATAGCACCTACTGTATGCCAAGCACTGTGTAAAATACTTTTAAAAATATCATTTAATCTATTGAAAATTAAAAATAGACTTTTTGGGACACCCAATATTACTAGAGTATAAGTCTTCACAGATACTTCTTTTCTTTCTTTCTCAGTTCATCAATGCAAGATGAAAAATGTGGAGCTTGAACTTGGTAAAAGGAATGCATACTATATTTACAATGAAAAAGTGAAGCATGTGATTTTTTAATGGTGGTCAAGGAAGGAATGTTTTGAAAATGTCTAGTCTGTTTCAATAACTGATAGTGATTTAATTAATATAAATACTCTGAATATACTACTTATATACTGAATCACAAATCTGTGGACTGCTTTAAATTTTTTACTGACTCTCATGCTAAGAGGCAATGTGGTGCAGTGGGTAGAGAGGCAACCTCAAAGCCAGGAAAATGTCACATTTTTTGTCGCATATTGTGTGACCTTAGGCAAGTTACTCAAACTCTCAGTGTTCCAGACACCTCTCTAGAACTACAGGTTGCAGAGAAAGTGCTCACTTGCATTTATGGAGAGAGTTTCCTTATCCAAAAGTTCCCCATATCAAGAAAATCACAATTGTACTCTCTATTCACAGTTAACTGGAATACAGTAGGTTTTTAATCAATGGTGAACTGAAGTTTTAGCAGAGTTGACTCCATCTGAGTCACTAATGGCTCATGGTCAGGATCAGGTTCTGTTCTATTGCAAAAGTATTTTGATTAACTGCTGATGAAACATATCATTGATTGTGCCCTTTGAACTGCAAAGTCTGTTATCCAATGCAATTTCCTTGCCATTTCCTTCTGCAGCTGATTTTACAGATAAGGAAACTGAGGAAAACAAGGTTGCTCAGAGTCAAATAGCTAGTAAGTGTCTGAGGCCAGCTTTAAACTCATAAGAAGAATCTTCCTAACTCCAGGTCTGGTGGTCTTTCCACTGTGTTGCCTGTCTCCTATTAAATCTTAGAACTAATGAAAAAAATCAATAGATATATAATACTATATAAGAGTGGATATTGAGGTCCCCAGTCCTTACACGGTGCATTCAATTTAAATTATATGTTTATGCACTTTAAATTGTTTTGTTCTCAGGAAAGTTCTCAAAATACATTCTACAATGGTATTAAAGTAAATATAAGTAATTATTATAAGTAATTTATATCTAGTAATTATTTAAGAAAACAGGATTGTTAATTGCTTGAAGATAAAATACCAATTTCTCATACCTGAGCACACTAGTAAAGATTGGTTGAAAGGGGAAAGGCAGTAAATAGTACTACTTAAAAATGCATGCTCAAGACTTCTTGTTCAACTAGGAGCCCAGAGATGGGGCAAAAGGAAGTTTGCAATGACAATTAACAGAAGAAATTATCAGAAAGAGCCAAAAAGTATTTTAATACAACCTAGTGTTGTGCCTGTCTCAGTTTCCCTCAGTTACTGTCTCAGTTTCCCTCAGTTGCAGTATCAGTCTCCCTTAATTGCTATTTCAGTCTCCCTTAATTGCTCTGTCCCAGAATAGCAATCCCCACTTCCTGACCTTCAGAAATAATTGGACTCACATTCCAAAGTAATCATGAAACCTCCAGATGGTAAGCCTCGACTTCCCCCTTATCTATCTATGTGACCCAGACAAGCAGTCTGCTTTGGCAAGGCTCCTTACTCCTAACCTGTCAGAACTGAATTTATGGTTTCCCTGGACACCAGATGTACTCAGCTGTTCCCATGAGTTCTTTGTTTCCCTGATCTATAGGACCCTATATAATGTTTGAAGTTCCTTGATGGAGCTACTGAGTACTTTGTATTCAGTCAGCTAACATGGCGGTGGCTGAGTACTTTGTATTCAGTCGGTTAACATGGCTGTGTGGCTGTGTTGGTCTCCGGGGTGGACTGCGTGCTTTGAGACATGAGTCCCACCAGTCCTGATCCATAGCTATGGATTCTGAACTCTCAATTAACATCAATAAAGCATTACCTAATTTCCATGTGTGATACTGCCTCAGTTTCTCCCTGAGCATTCCACTAGGACTCACCACTATTTCAGTGAATTATAGTATTTGTACTCTATCTTCTTATCAGAGAAAAAAAACCAAATATATAAGATTGAACAAGAAAGTTCAGGGCTCACAAATTTTACTATTGCCAATAGAAGTTAGCTTAGACAACTTAAAGCAACAGTGGAGTAATAATTCATATCTATAGTATGTTAAAGGTGGAGTATATAGATCAGTACTAAGGTAACCAGACAAAGAAAATGAGGAAATGAATACTACTAGATCCACAAGAGAGTGGATAGACTCAATACACAGGATAGAAGTCAAGATAAAGCCAAGCAAATCAAGTATTAGGTCAATAAAGCCAGAGGAGAGGGACTCCTGAAAATAAGATTAAAAAATAAGTCAAGGGTCAAGATCACAAGAGGTATTTACAAAAGTCAGCTCAATAGCAAGTCTGAGGTAAATTACAGACTAAAATGGGTCTGGAAGTTATAACTGAACACCTACCACTCTACCAGAAGGTATTTGGTTTTAAAGGGCCAGTAGCCCAATATAATTAAGATTTAATATTGGGCAATTTGTAATATATTAACACAAATTGAAGGAAAAATAATTGAAAGGTTTTGCATATAATATGTCTTATTAGAAAAGGACACAATTATTGGACTAGATAGGAGATAGAGAGAGAGAACATTTACTAACCATTTATGTATCAGGCACTATTCTGAGCATTAGAAAACAAATACAAACAGAAAAGGATAGTTCCTATATTTAAAAAATGTACACCTTAATAGGTAAAAACCATATTTAAATAGGAGCTTTAATTTAATTCACCAAGGAATAAAGGACAGATCAAAAGAAACTGGAATATTGTGACTTCAAACTCACAGTAAGTCATCAAAGAAATAAAAGAAAGGATAAGGAAAAATAAGGAGTCTTAAAATTGTCTTTAAAGTAGAGTTAAGGTTTTTGAACATGAAGGAGAATATGAGAAATGAAATCAGAGCTATTCTTTGAGAATAGGACTTGGTTTTTTGAGTCCCATCTGAAGATACTAGAATGTTGGGTTCCTGAATTGGAACAAACACATGCCAATATCATGCAGTGACAAGTGCCCATCACCAGAAATAGGGAGCAGGGCTCATCTGCCAGAATCAAATATATAGATCTTAGATTAAATCAGTGACAAAGTTCTGATTCCCAGCATTGCAAAAAAAAAGGGGGGGAGTATGCAGAAAAGGAATGATGCCCGCAGGAGAATTTTTTTAACTCACATATAGAACCTTTTAAGGAACTAGAAATGCTTAGACTAGTGAAAAGAAGATGCAAGAAGGATATAAAAAACTGTCTTCAACTATTTTAAATAATTGTTACATGAAAGAGGGTTTAGACTTCTGCAGAAATTATAGAAAAGCAAAATTTTGCCCAAAACAAGAAAAACTTTTCTTTTTATCTTTTATTTCAAACAAATACAAAATAAGAAAAGGAACAAAGAACATTGCCATGTGCACAGCAGAACATAAGAGAGGATTCACAACATAAAACAATAAATTTCCATTTCAAGAAAGCCTATATAATAAACACCACACATTATGCTCAGAGCTGTCCATGTTTTCTTTGCTTCCTTGTGGGTTTTCTTTTGTTCTCTGCTGTGTATTTTTTACCTTTTAACTTTTTTCCCTTCTTCCCTCCCCAAAGAAGGCTAAAATTAAGCAGGGGTGTGTGTGTGTACTGATTGACTTGGATTGAATATAAATAGCGATCATTTCTGCTTTGGCCAGAAACCCTGAAGGTCTCCCCTTACAGATTCATTCATTCATTTGTTTGTTAACTTAGATTTTTTTTTAGACTAGATGAGAGGAGATTCTTTGCTTCCATTGCAACTAGCTTTAATCACTGAATGGGTGCGGTTTCAGTTAAAATGAGACCTGTTGAGGAACTTAATTTAAAAAGGCCGAGTTTCCCTTTGCATCCGGGGCCATCTTCAGTAGTCTTGATCTATCTCTTCCCACTAGACCCCCATGGTTCTGGAAGGGAAAGTGAGGCAGGTGACCTTGCCCATCCCTCCCTCACTTAAATCCAATTCACTTGCATGACATGGCATCCCCTCCCTGATGTCATGGTGCTCTTAGAGAAGGAAGGACAAACAAGAACACATATATGCTTACATATATACCTTCATATAAATAGGTACCTATAATCATACACATATATATGTACATTAATATGCATATATGTAAGTCTGTACTATGCTTATTTCCAGTTTTTCTCTGTTTCTCTGAAGGTAGACAGCATCTTTCTTCATAAGTCCAAGTCTTTCAAGATCTTTCTCAATATACTAGTTCATCATTTCTACCAGAGGAAAAAAAATGAAAAATGTTTTTAACAAATCATTCCTTTTGAAAATGTAGTAACATTCCTGAACTGGTAGTGAGTTCCCCATCACTGGAATTGTTACAGACACATTAGATGGTCAAATGTCAATGATGTCATAAAAGAGATGCTTGGGTATGATTACAGTTTGGATCTGATAACCTGTAAGCTTTTTTCCAACTCTAATTATATTGAATCAATTTGTTTCCATTTTCATTTTCCATATAGTTATATAACTTTATAAAGCTGACTTCTAGTTTTGATTTATCCTCAAGAAAACTAGAAAAATTTAGTAGAAATATACTAAAGTAGATTTTTATTTCAGGTAATTTACTATTGGCTACCAAAGATTGAGAATTGTTTATGAAAATTTGAACAGAGAACTGCTACAATGAATTTACATAAAGCAGATTTGAAAACTAAAAAACATGACAAGAGAACACATTGAAAGACCCAAAAAATTGTTTCACTGAATAATGTAATGTTTACTTTTATGAGTCCTTATTATATTTATCTCAAAAGGTATGATAAGATGTAGAGTCATGAAAAAAAAGAGAAAAAAAGGAAAGAGTACCAATTTTTTAAAAAATATATGGGACATGAAGAATGCTGACTATAAGAAATGATTTAGCCAGAAAGTTTAAGAAAATAAAACAAGGGAAGATTACTAAAAACAACCCATTAATTAATTATAATTAGATTATTAATTAATGGTACCTTGGAAAGTAGAAGGGGAAAAAAAGAAAGATATTGTTAATAAAAGAAAAAAACTTTGCTAGTATTAACAGCTTTTGTTCTTGGCTCCTCTCTTCATGATATAAATTACTATCTCACTAAACACACTATTTGTTCTTTGTTCCATCATTCTAAAAAGAAAAATGAAGCCACTCCTTAATTATTAATTGTACACACATATACAGATCTCATAGCCCCTTGAAAATATGGTCATACAAAGTGTCTAAACATGTATTTTAATAGTGAAAATATTCATTTTTCCTGCCCTTTTTCATTTTTCAAAAAACCCACATTAACATTTTAAAGGCAAGAAAATACAGTGGAAAAGAATGCTCTACCTATATGACTAGGAGCAAATCACCTCACTCTTTAAACCTCAGTTTCCTCATTAGTAACATAAAACTAGCAATACTTGCAGTGTTAGGAGAACATTTTGTAACCACAGAGCACTACATAAAAGGTTTTTTTTTAAAAGAATGGCAAAAATAAAAAGCAAGAGTATGGACTCTTCATGCAAGAATATAAACAGTATGAAATCCATAGGTCTTGGCTGAAATAGCTATTGCAAATGTATTTTCCTTCAAAATGAATAACTAGAAAACTGACACAAGATTTATCAAAGACATAACAAAGGGCAATTCTAATTTTAAGAAACAAAAGCCATATATATTCACACACACACACACACACACACACACACACACACACACACACACACACACACA
>JAJPUD010007525.1:66053-81769 GCA_023553655.1 Myrmecobius fasciatus | reverse complement strand
GGAAAGGAAAAGCTTAGGAAAAAAAAGTTTTTTTTGCAAAGGTCAATGTTGAAAGGTCACTCATATGTTTTGCAAATTAAAAAAAATGAAAAAAAAATAAAAATACCATGATATTATGCACAAAAAAAAGAATCTTTGACTTTTACAAAGTAGGTAATCTCTCTCTTTGTACAGAGTATATCCTTCTTATACATTAATATATTTTAGAATTGTGCTTGAATGAGCCCATCATTTAGTGACCAACTTTCTAATGACAAGCAGCTCCAAACATCTGTAGGTAGGTCTTCAGATGTCAGTCTTGCAGTATGTCACCAGGATCACATTCAAAGTCATCTTTAGCTTAGTATGATTTTCCAGAATTTTCATTCTATAGGAATCAGTTTTAAGTACCCAAGATCACTTCCATTTTATAAGACATCATAACAGCAGAACTCTCATGGAACTCTCTACAAAGTACCATAATTTTTTTCACAAAACGGGGTATCCTCCCACCCAATAAATTTATGAATTCACTTGGAGAACAAATAACAGGCATCTCCTCATTACTTCAGTATAATATCCTTTATGTCTTTCTTCAGTTTGAATCAGGCTGCAAATATTATGATAGTTCACTGTAATTTGAATGGAACTAGCTTAGTGATTGTGACATATTTTTCATTTCCTTCCAGATGGTATAGAGTTTATTGCTATTTTATCATTTATCATTGTAGTAAGATCCTCGGCAGATTTGTTATTACACTATGTTGCCCTTAGTCATTCAGCATCTTCTTGATGTTTAGGTCAGTATCAGATCTTCAGGGTAAAACTTGGGCAAGTTGGCATTATCCTGCTGCTTCTAAAAGGCCTATAAGTGAACAAAGACTAAAGTGAGCCAATTTATCTCAATTGGATAAAAGGAATTCTGACATGAAAAACTCTTTTATCTATTCTTTGGTGCAACTTTTGAAACAAATTGAGTATTTTAGTAACCATATGGCACAGTTAGGGCTATACTTGTTTCCTTACATCCAAAAGCTGCTCTCTTCCTAACTAAATTTCTACATTTCCTATATTGCATCTATCAGCAAATATTCTGTTTGGTTATTAATATTGATTAAGTAAAGATAGAATTTGTCTCTGGGGGACTCAAAGTGAGAAAATAGTATTAAAACTAAGCATCTGTCCCATTATAATTTCTGGCAATGTAAAAGGGCTTTTGATTCTCAGTCATATGTTAAATACTGTACTTTATGTAAACTGTGACTTTACAAAAGTAGGTATCCTGCTGAACTCTGAATTGATGACATGTGTAACAAAATAGGGTTTCAGTAAAAGGGCAGTCATACCAGACCTCCCAGAATTTTTTTTTGCCATGATTTTTTTGGATCCTGCCTCTGACACCCAATCAGTCAAGAATTTATCATAATTTTGTTTTCCCTACAATTTTGATAGGTATATCTTCTTTCCTATATTAAACTATCCTTGCATTCCTGCATTCTTTCTATGCCTCTTATTTAATCATTGATAGAAATGTTGGCCATCATAAAGTAAAGAACAGATTCCTGGGAAATTTCGTTAGAGCCTTCTTTCTATTCTGACAGTAAGACGTTAATAGCTTTTTGAATGACAGATAATTATCTCAAGTGAATTAAAACACAAGATAAATACAGCAAAAATGCTGAGGAGAAAAAAACTATTCCATTCAGTAATGGAGTATTAAACTACACCTGAATTAATTCTTAGAGCACATTCAAGGGAAAAGGAGAGGTATGAACTTCTGGTTTTATATCAACTCAAAAAAATTACTCATCAACCTTTGCACTGTGCAAGAGTGACAGAGTTAAAGTTGTCCTCTGTTTTGTTCTTCTTTCCTTTGCCTATAATTCTAAAAATGCACCCTGCTCTCCATCTCTAAAGTTATGGACAGGTGAAAGAGAGTAGGAATTATAGAAATATCAATATTTACAATATTTACAATAAATTTGCCAAAATGTAGTTTAGGAAATGTAGTTTAGAATAGAATAGACCAAAATGCCTTTATTTAGGTAAAAGGATAGAAAACATTAAAGGCTCCCAATGTGACAAAAATATTCTGAATAGAAATATATGCATAGTTAGTACTAAAGATAAATAATAACCTAATATAGTTCTGTTCCATTCCAATTACTATTTTTAGCTCATAAATACTTTATTAACTTAGGTTAGCAAACTCTTTTATTATTATCTGGAAAAGAATTTAAAGAAATCTTTCTTCCACCTCCAGAAAGCATATTCAATCATCTTGAATAGCTTAATAATGGTTTTATTTTTAGAGACCACCAAAAGGGAAACCCAGAGCTCTTCTCTGCTCCACTAGGTCATGTTTCTTTTGAAGGGATTTTAACTCTTTGAATGGAAACTCCAGAGGATAGGAAATGTTAAATTCTGAAGAATTTTAGGTTATGTGAACAGAACCAGCCTTTCTTGTTAGTAGGGACTAATAACAATTAATAATGAAAAACTTGAATTCATCCCACATATCTTGTCTAATTAGAGCCTTATGATACATATTCTACATCATTGTACTTTTATTGATGTATTTTTATTTACCACAGAGAACCTGAAATAAAATGCTGACATTTGATTGGTTTGCCGATGAGATTAAATTGATCACTTACAACTAATAGGGTAATGTTGTCTATTTATTCTTTGTTATCTTTTACCAGTCTCCAATAAACTGTGCAAAACATTTCAAATCATTGACCAACCCTTTGAAGGTAATATTTGTTAATCCCAAAAATATAGATAGTTACATCACTAATATGACAATATATCTATATATGTGACTATATGAAGGCATACAGATATATGTATAGATATAAATTTATGAAAGATATTTTTCAAATAAATGCATAGCTTTAATATAATATAATAAATTAAATAATAATATGTATATAGTTTAAAATAATACCAAGATTTTAAGTTCACCCCATATTACCCAAGATAATTAATAATTCATAAAATGAGTTTTTAGCATATCAGCAAGCCAATGGCTATATCATTAAAGAAACAGGCAATGCCCAAGTTGTTCTGAGACAAACCTTCTTGAACTAAGTATAAGTAACCAAAAAAGCAATTGCATCTAGAAACTTGTAGGTGAATGAGGATGAAACAGAGAAAAAGAAATGAGATGGGTTCTATTAAAAATTATGGCAAATGGTGCTAGAACAATGAAAAATAGAAAGAGGAAGGTTTAGAGTTTTATAACACTCTTCTTCAGTCCTCTCTGAAGTACAATAAGAAATTATTCTTAAGAATTTTAAGAACAACTTTGAGTGAATAAATCATTTTGACTATTATAAATACTCGAATTAACTATAGAGGACATATGAAGGAAGATGTTAGCTATATCCAGGTAAAGAAATGATAAATAAAATTATGTATAAAGTGGTTTTACACATACACATATATACACATACAGCCACCTAGCTGCCCTACCTTTGATACTTTCTTGCTGTGTGGGGAGCAACTCACCTAATCTCTACCTATGTGCTGCCAGCAATTCCTTGGGACCTTTTAAGTTACAGAAGACCAGGGGTAGAAGTTTCCCATCCTATTAAAATCTGTTTTTTGAGTATGTGCAGAAAAGAAGTCTAGGAATAAGGAAAATACAAAGTTTAGATAAGAAAACATATAGCCCCTGCCTACTCAGTTTAGTGGCATGGAGAAAGCCATAATTACAAAAACTATAATATATTTTTTTCTTTTGTAAATCAGACCCAAGGTACCATTGATGTAGGGAACTCCCAATGAAGAAACTTCTACTACCAGTTGCTTAAGAAAGTTTTGGAGTCACTAAGAGGATATTTGGGTAACTAAATAGCATAGCAGCATGTGTCGAGGATAATATTTGAACTCGCACCTTGTTGACTCTGAGACTGACTTTCTAAAAACTACAACATACTACTTTAGTTAACCATATTACATAATAAGTGAATTATAGAATTGTAAAGCAAAGTGCTAACATGAGGACTAAAGATGGGAAGAGGGAAAGACATTTTCAAATGGAAAGACCAGAGAAAGCTTCACAGGGATGATAACATGGGTTTTGAGGATGGATTTAATGGGGCACTTTACAAAGACTTTTGAACTCAGGGACCCTTAATGTTAGAAATTTCCTTAAAGATCATCTAGTTCAACCCTCATTTTATAAGCAAAGAAACTAAGACTAAGAATAACACTAAGGTTACTTACCCAATGCCATATAATTAATTTCAGAGGCAAGAATAGAACCCAGTTCCCCAGACTCCCAGCTAAGTGCTTTATCATGACACCTTCTGAATGAGTTTGTTCTTCGTTCTTCTTTCTCAAGAGGTCTAATGACTTTAAGAGGATGAAGTATTGACTTGCAATTGAATTGGATTTAAGTGAGGCAGGGCTGTGCAAAATAATTAGACTCACTTTTTCTTCCATCGTGATAGAAATCTAATGGCAAGACATAAATCGGGATGACTGATGATGGCACTGAATGCAGTGACCTTTTGAAAATAAGATCTTTCCCAGGTCTCAGTTTCTCTGAGGCAAAACCCAGTCAGTAATTAAAGACTAGGTAAGAACTGAGGCATAGATGGCCTAGTTAGTCTTCACAAAAGAATCAATCTGGGAGAGGAAGACCTCCAAAGTTTCTGATAGGAATGGAAATAATTACTATTTACACTTACTTGGAGTCATCAAAACCCATATAAAGAGCAAGTAAGCCATGAGCTGGGATCTATTATTGACCAATCAATGAAAGCCAGAATGGTTTGGGTTTAAATGCACAGTTGAGTTATATTATTCAATTCCTGATGGACTTTATCAAAACCTGGTTTTTCAGAGTTATATTTTTATATGTCAAGAAATCATAAATGAAAACTACGTGGGACAAAAGAGCTAATTATCTCAGTGTTTTGAAAAAAAAGATAAAGTAAATAAATAGGGAAGAAAAAAACCTAGCCCCCAACTCCCAAGTTACCTTGCAAAATATAAGTACGATACAGAAAGGTAGGATGTCATAATAGAGATTGACATTAATTTATAGACCTTCTAGCCTATCTTAAAAATTAGAATTCTAATTTCTTTAGTTCAAGAAACTCTCATAAAGGAAACACTTTTCACTAATGCAGATCTTAGGTAACTGCCTGTAACATTTAAAAGTCTAAAGTGACTTGTCCAGAGTCACACAGCCAGTATGTTAGAAGCAATCCTTGAACCCACATCTATGTGATTCCAAGGCCAGTTCTCTCCTCACTGCTTCATGATTGCTTCTAGTTAATTATAAAACCAGGAGTTGAATCCAGATCCCCCCACTCATAATACCCTTTAAGCAGGATAGAAAAATGTGGGACAATTAATGGAAAAGCTTGATACTAAGTAATCTTTTGATCTTCAGAGGATCCATTATTTCATCTTGGGGACACTCCCTAGAGTAAAATTCTCACCCTTGTAAGTCTTACTAGACAAATTTATGAACCATCATGGACAAAAATATTCATTATTGTCAGCATTCTGGTGATAAGCTCCTTTGAATACTGTGAGGTTAATTCTCCAGGGACACTAAGATCGTACTCAAAGTATTTTCTGTTCAATTAAGACATAACAGAATTTGTATTCCATTGGCATCTCCATTTAAAATCTGGGTTCTCCAGGAAAATCCATGCCACAAGGACACATGAGAGTAAGAATATATTAGGAGAGTCAAGAAAATTATTCTCTTAAATTGACATTCACAATGTTAATGATTTTTTAAAAGTTTTTTTTCATCTCTATAAGAACTAAATTAATAATTTTTATAGGAAAACCTGCAAGAAAACAGGAAAACTCAGGCCTTTTTTACTATTTCTAATCTACAAACTCCTCTTTGAAGTCAGTGGGATCTACTGTACAGGAAAAATGAATGTTTTGTTGAGAGGATATGAATCAGGGTAATGGGAATAATATGCAAATTGGAAGAGTCACTATTGCCCTTGGAAAAAGCATTTTAAAAAGGCTGCCTCAGTCACACAGATGGAAGAATGTCACAGTAAGAAGCTTTTTAAATGGAAATCTAAGTGGTTAGAACTGTAAGAGAAAATGATGAAAGCATTTCCTGGCATCCAGAGAAAGGAAAACTAGTTTTCTTTGGCAATACACAAATTAACTTGGAGAGGTTAATGGTATCTAATTTGTAACAAGAAGTAAGTAAAAGTCAACTAGACAATTGAAATAAGGCCAAGTTATTGAAATCTAAAATAGACGAAAAATATACAAAAGTATTGCTTAAACAAAAAAGTAGGAAAACAATGCAAAAGTTCAAGTGAGCATTAAATGGATGTCAATTTTCAATGATGATAGAATAAGCATCAAAAAATGAGGGTAAGATAAATAACAGATACATTATTCATCTCTGGAAAAGCAGTTCCAAGACATGATTTCCTTTCAGTCATTTCATTGATAGCCTAGCAGGTTCCTATTTGGAGAAACTGAGATCAGTAAGGCACTTATGAGTTTATTGAATTTAATTGTATTCGACACTTTGAAAGACACTAAGGTAGGTACTGGGGATACAGTGATGAAATAAGACAGACAGGAACTTGCAATGTCATGGTGGGGAGGGGATGATATAATATATACAAATAAATATAATACAAAACAGAACATAAAAAAGAGAAAAGAGGAAAAAATGAAGTGATATAAGAAATGTGAGTGTTAGTAAAGGCATCATGGAAGAGATAACAATTACTTCTCCCTATCCCTATAGAAGAGATGAATTTCAAAAGGCAAAGATGGTAGGAGCATGGGGGAGAAGCATTGAAGGGAGAGAAGAGAGATATCATGGTATAAAAGAAGTTGAGAGAACTAGGCTGGATTTAAGAAACATTAGGGATAATATGGTAGCTGTCTTCACATATCTAAGATGATGTGATTTAAAAAGAGATTAAAGTTGTTTTGCTGGAGGTTAAATTTCAGGAATGTTATTGTGTGACTCCATCAAGATTTACAACTATATATGGGAAATTTTAACCCATATTGGTAAAGTGACAATTTGAGCTTTCTCAAAATAGATAGAACTACCTTGGAAAGTAATGAATATCCTACCTGGTGGTCTTTATCCTAGCACTTGATGACTATTTTTTGGAACATTGTATGAGAAGTACATGCTTGGGTAGTAGCCAGATTAAATGAGCTCTTAAGAGTCTATTATTCTAAGCTCATAGAGGAGAGGAATTTAACTTTGATAACTAGGTACTTAGGTTGAAGATTCAACTTTTAAAACAGTCCTAGAAATTGTTTTTAAAATGGTCTCAGAGAAAAGATATTGAAGTGTGCATACTTCAACATAGATAAGAGAGATTGTTGCATACGCTGTCACATTCAACCACTTGGTTTTGCTTCACAATTTTTTTTTTGTTATAAGAGAAAATTCAATTCCAGTAAGGTGATATATCTGGAAATCATTATCATATAAAAACAAAAGGCATTATTAGTAAAAATTTTATTTCATATTTTTTAGTTTCTGTTGATACAAGTATTAATATTCCAAAATACTAAAATTGTTTCATTTTTGAGAACTCACTATATCAGACGAAGGAAATATCCCATCAATTTGCAGTTCATATTTAGAAAAAAAAAAAGGTACTTTTGTCCCATTAGTATGAGTTGTACAGTTTCTAGTACTCTTGTGAATGGTTAAATTACTGTTGCAAATATGTGAATGTTATTTTAAATCCACAAAGTCATTCTATTATCTAAGTTTCACTACCACTTGTAGTAATCAAAGCAATGATGATTTGTCATAGGAAAATGTAAACTCATTGAGGTAAGAAACTATTTCCTTTTTTGTCATTGTATCACTAATAGCACACTTTCCAGCATATAATATTGTTGCTTAATAATTTTTTTTATTTGGGGACAGCTAGGTTTCACAGTGGTTAGAGTACCAGCCCTGAAATCAGTAGGATCTGAGTTCAAATCTGGTCTCAGACCCTTCTGAGCTCTGTGACCCTGGGCAAGTCACTTAACCCCAATTGCCTCAGCAAAATAATAATAATAATAATCTTTCATTTGTTTTTGTTTGTTAATTGAATTTAAATCAAAAAGTTGATGAATTTTCTGAGTGTTCCTCAACACAAAAGTCTTTAAACAGAGACTAAGATAACATTAGGGATGATAGAACTAAAAAACTTATTCAGCTCTGAGTTGAATTAAATGATTCCTGCTTCTTCCTCTTGTTCAGTCATTTCAGTCATGTCTGTGTCTTTGTGACCCAATTTGGGATTTCCTGGCAAAGATTCTGGAGTGATTTGCCATTTCCTCCTCCAACTCATTTACAGATAAGGAAACTGAGACAAACAGTGTTAAGTGATTTGTCCAGATTTGAACTGGGGTCTGGATCTTTATCCACTGTACCACGTAGCTATAGTTCCTTCCAATCCTAAAACTGTGTGAATTATTACAAAGACATTAACAGTGATATAAAAAAATAATTCAGATTATAGGATCACAAGATCACAGTTAATTAGAGCTCAAAAATAATCTTAGAAATTATCTAAATCAACTTCCTCATTTTATAGATATGGAAAGAGAAATTCAAAACACACCCTTTAAAGACACACTAAAGTCCCATCTTCTCTACAAAACCTTTTATGATTAATTCAGCTCACATTGATCTTTCCAATTTTGACTTCCTCATGGACTTTTAATTTGCATTATTTCTGTCATGGACTACCTTGCTATATTTAAGTATTCCAAATCACCCTTCATATTCTGGCTCATAACTCAATTCTTGTATTAAACCTGCTATGATCAGCCAAGAAATACTTCATCTTTATCCCACTCTTCCTATGGCACTGTCATAAATTGACTTATATTATAGTTCTTTGTGCATATATGTAATATGTAAATATGTATACATGTATATGCATATGTTATATATATATTACACAGATGTTATATATGTGTTGCATATTATATATATATATACATATATTATACATAGTTCTTATCTTCCAAAGTAACAATCTAATAGCAAAAAACAGACTATTTTAAATTATTATATATTTTCCTATCCCAATTTTTCCCTATTATTTTCTCAGCTCCAGACTTCTGGCATGCCAAAAAAAAAAAAAAAGATTCTGAGCTACAGAACAGAGAACCATAGTTTCCCAATATCTAAGATGTCTCAGAATACCCACATCTCATCCAAATCAAACATTGTTCTTATACTTAAACCAGGGAAGTATAAAGCTCAGAGAATTATAAGCAGTGGTTTATTGAAACCTACACTTACTGGCTTAGGACAATTGATTGTTAAATGTTCAATGTAAGCATTTACAGCTCAAAAATCAGCTATTACTACAAACCAGGGCTTGAGCTTATTTTGTTGATTGTCTAGACTTGAGAACATGATAAAGACATGCAAATAGCATAAATAAAATTTTTAAAATGTATCATGAATACTTTTTCCCAGTAAACTAGTTGTTAAACATTTATAACTCACTAATGAACAATGATATAAAAATTTTACTAAGTTAAAATTTAGAAATGCAGTGTAGGATTAGAAAAGCAACCAAGGGGCAACTAGATAGTGCAATGCATAGAGCACCTGCCCTGAAGTCAGGAAAACCTGAGTTCAAATTCAGCCTCAGACACAGTACTTCCTAGCTATGTGTCCCTAGGCAAATCACTTAATCCCAATTGCCTCACACTACACAAAATTTTAAAAATTAAAATTGAAAGACAGTCAAAATTCAAATCCTGCCTCTAAAACAAATGGCTATATGCCTTTGGGCAACACAATGGCTGTATGTGTGTCTTTGGGCTAGTTATCCTCACCAAGTTCTAGACTGCTCTAAAACTAAGTTACAAGGAAGGATTATACTGAAAAAGGATGTTCCTTAATGAGAGCTACTTAAACCAATGAAATCACAGGTCCATTCTCTATCCCTATTCCTGTTTTCTTATCCCTAAAAATTAGTAAAATAATAAAATGACTACAGCAATATATGTGCAGAGTTTGTGTGTGTGTGTGTGTGTGTGTCTATGTGTGTAAAACATTCACTATTACATAGTTGCAGTTATAATAAGAATGCGACTATGGTACATTAGATCATATAAGCAAAAAAATGTTAATTTTTATTAGTAACAGTCTGAAAAAAAACACTTTTGAAAAAATACAAAATTCATTTATTTTTTAAATTTATCATTATGATCAAGAGTTTATATCTTGCATTTAAATAAAGTCAGTGGCTTTGAGTAAAAAGAGGCTTCTTCTGCAAGGACAGCTTTGATTTTTTTCCTTAGGCCTGGTCCATGGCAGGCTCTTGAATTTTGTTCTAGATGACCTGTAACTTCTGTCCAGAGACTTTGCTATATAAGTTATTGTAATCCTAAGGAGTGATACTACTATAATTCTAATGAGTAATGTTTTTATCAGTTATGTCATAAATATCTACAGTAACTGGACATAAATGTAATTTGAACTTAGTTTTGCTTTAGGAAGACAGTGTAACCAATACAGAGAAAGGAATTATTGAAAGGCAAGAGTCCAAGGTGGAGAGAGGTGAGCATATCTTCAAAGACAGACAGAAAAAGGAAGTTTGGCTTTAAGTCTCTAAACTTTTACCTGCACTCTAATAGTTTAGCAACTTATACCACATATCACAATAAAATCCAACTAAATATATAGGAGAACAGAATGTGGCAATGTTTAGAATTATGAGTAGAGGGAAAGTTTTTAAGCAAACAGGAGAGAGGTGAACATGAAAGATAAAATAAATAACTTCAATCATATACACTGACCAAAACAAAACAAAAAACTTTTACTTCAACAAAATCAATGCAATTAGAAGATGATAAATTGTTGAGCAGGAGGGAAAAAAAACTTTGCCTCAAAAATTGCGAATCAAAATCTAACACACAAGATGTATGTAGGATTTATGCAAATACATTACCAAGAATCATTCTCTAATTGATCAAAGGATATATATAAGCAATTTTTAGAAATTTAAACCACTAACAACCATATAAAAGATTCTTTTAAGTCACTAATAATAAGTGAAAGGTAAGTTAGAGCAACTGAGATTCTACCCCCTCCTTTCCCTTTCTAAGTGGCAAAGTAATTTTCAAATAATGGAAATAGTCAATAGTGAAAAGGTAATGGGAAGAAAGGAACCCTAAAAGATAACTTGGCAAAGACATAAATTGATTCAACCAGTTGGGGAAGAGGAAGTTTAGAATTATGCAAAAAAAACAATTAAATTATTCATATTCTTTGATCCAGTAATTCCACTATTAGACAATTAGGAAGTCAATATGTAGCAAAATATTTCCAGCAGATCTACTTGTAATAGAAAAAGCATGAGAAATCTAATGAGTTTCTATTAGCAGAGGAATCACTGAACAAATTGTGTAAAATGTGAATGTATTATGTTTCTTACTTTATAAAAATTATTAATATTAGGAATTCAGAGAAATTTTTTTATAAATCAGTACAGAGTAAAGTTAGTAAGATCAGAAGAACAAAATAAACAATAGCTATAATAAAATAACAATACTGAGTATAATATGATAATAATTTAATAACACTAACTGAAAACATTAATCTCTGATAAATTCCTTAGGTCCAGCATAGCTGGACTCACTTCCCTTCTTTTAGAGATATGGGATTATGGGTAAGAACTATAGACTATGCCACCAGATGTGCTTTCTGTGGTCAGGAAAGTAGTGATTAAAAAAAAATAAACTTAAAAAAGTGCATATAATTTGAGGAGACCGTACTAACAATTAGAAGGATCTGGAACAACCTTATATAAGAAGGACCTGGGTTGAGTTTTGATGGACACTGAGAATTATGAGGCAGAAGTGAGGAAAGGGATTTCAAGGAAAAAAAGGGGATAGTCTATGCAAAGATATGTAGCAGGAGATGAGACACAGCACTCAGGAAAGTCGTTTCTGTAGTCTATTTTGACTGGAACAGAGTTTCAGAAATGACAGTAAGACATTTCATGTACACAAAGTAAATCTGCAAAGGTAGTCTAAAACCAGGTTGTAAAAACCTTTAGATGCCATGCTGAAAATTAAATATTTTCTCCTTGAGACAAGAAGTCACAGAAAGTCCTCGAGCAAGGAAATAACAAAATAATGCAATGTATTTGACTTAAAATTACTAAGACTTGAGGTAACATCTCAATTTGGACATTATCTCTGTCCAATGAAGCAGAATGAAGATCAACAAAGTCACTTAACTTCCCTCATCCTCAGTTTTCTGTATAAAATGGGTATAATGATAGTATGTACCACACAGAATTGTGAAGATCAAATGAGTTAACTCATGCAAAATGTTCTGCAAGCCTCACATGTGCTATAGAAATGCTAGCTATTCTATTATTATGGTGAACAGGAAGGTTCTTTAGATATTTGTATAGGCAATGCATTAAAGCAGGGGAAAATTAGAAGCTGAAAATCTAGCTAGGAAGCTCTTCTTATATTGAATTATTGCTTATTAAGCATTCTCACTTTCAAAATAATGTATGTAGAAATACTACAAAAATAACATACATTTAAACATGTTATCCAATTGAATAGCCCTTCAGCTTTACTGACATTGCTAGCTATTGGTATTCTACATTCACCATCTGGAATCAGTTGATCTTTAACAGCTTTTAAAATGTTTTAATAAACTCTCTTTGAAAGGCAACATTCTTCTTGTAACTTAGTTAATGGCAGTCTGAAGAGTAGCCTTCTGTTAGAAGTGGAAAAGACTCTTCCCCCCTCCTACCCCCCACTGTCTCTTTGGCTCTCTCTCAGTCAGAACATATTAAAAGCTTTACTTTACTTTCTTTCTTTTCTTGTATTAGCTGCTTTGGATAACCATACTGTAACATAAGCCTATGTTATTTGGGCACATTCATCTGTGTTCATAATCTTGGATCTGTGTTCATAATCTTGGAAAAAAATGTGTTTTTTTCAGATTAATCATTCCTTTGGAATGAATTATAGCCTATCATTCCTTTTTCTAGCTGATGAAAGATACTTTTCTTAGAATCTATTTTAAAAGTTTTGATTTCCATGTATATGCTATAATCCAAAATGTAGAAGGGACACCTTATATAAAATATTGTGAAACTATAAGAAATAACTTTTTTAAAAATTACTAAATTAATTTCTTATGGATTGGAGAAAAAAATAGATCACAGTCCCCTAGCTTCTACACTTTTTCCCTTTCAGATTACCTTCATATAATTTGAACATAATATGTATGTTACTTAAATAGAGACTGAGGACTATGGGACTGTTTTTTTTTTATTGGTTGGTTTTGATTGGATTTGGTAGTGGGACTGTTTTTCTTTGTATCTCCAGCACTTAGCACAGTGAATAGTACATAGGAAACACTTAATAAATGCTTGTTAACTAAGTGTCTGACTACTTCACCACTGTCTAGGGATGCAAAAGCAATAGAAAATCCATTGACATTAAATCCTCATTTGCCCTTTTTAACAGAAGAGGAATTCATCCCTCAGTAACTAATTCATACACTATTCTCACTTTGTATGGCACCATTAAAAATTCACACAATCTCTTCTCATTTTGCATGGCACCATTAAACTCTCTTGGGTCCATTAACAAGGGATCTTGTCTCATAAATGTAGGAGTATAGGGCAACTGACAACTGAATTCCTCCTTGGGTTCTGGACTAGTATGGGAAAGGACACCAAAAAAGATGCTTTCCTTTCCAGAGAGAAAAACTCCTTGGCCTTTCCTGTGTGCTGTTTAAAATGAGTCCCACACAAGAAAAGTTCCTTTATTAAAATGTCTAACAACCCTGCCAGCATCCCTGATTAGCTCTCATAAAGCTTCCAGTGGTTGTTCAGTGTGAAACTGGTTTTAAAGAGGCAGGAAGGAAATAATCACTTATTGTTCTAGGTTCTGTGGAAAGTATTTTTAAAATATTACTTACTTGATCTGTACAACTCTGAGCAGTGGGCATTATTTTTTCTCATTTTACAGTTGATGAAATTGAGATAAATAGAGGTTAAGTGATTTGTCTGGAATAGCAGAGCCCATAAGTGTGAGAAGCTGCATTTGAACTCATTCCTTTGTGACTTAAGACCCAGAATTTTATCACCACCTAGATGCTTCTACTCATAGAATTGGTGTTTAAGGGGAGAGAGGGCTTCCTTTCTTTTTATATCTACACTCCAGAAGTGTGTCTAGATATAGATATATATATAGATATAGATATAAATATAGATGTGGGAAGAGGATACAGGGAAGAAGCATTGCATGGTGATGCTGGAGGGGGGACAACTTAGAAAGTGAATAGATAAGAAAGAAGGCAAAGGTGATGGAGGAGGGAACACACCTGACCCCCAGCCTGCAGTCATTTATTTACCTGGACTAATATACACCGCACCCCAGTTCAGGAGTGAGCAGTGAAGTCATTGCTATGAGATAAATTTTGGTTGGTCCTTAAATAGTCTGTAACCTAACTCCATCACTTCTATCTATCCACCTTTAGAAGTCCCTCTCACAAATACATTTCTGAAATCTAACATTTTCTCCTAGAATTCTGTATACAAATCTAGATCTGACCACAAACTAGACAAGTGCAATTGGGGGTCACCCCATTAGGAATGCTGAAAGGGCTATTAGATGTATTTATGTGCTACAATAGAAACATATCCCTAAGAAATGTGTAAATATTATTAGATTCTCTTCTCCCTTTCACCAGTATTTGCTTAGCCATACTCTTTAAACATAGCGCCACACTCACCGCTGATTTACAAATATCTAATAATCCTTTTCTTTGTGACCCCCCTCAGAATTCATATTCTTGTGCTACAAATATGGAACTTAATATTTAACTATATCAGTGTTCTGTATGTTTTGTCTCCTCACTTACATTGTAGTCAATTAGATTATCCTTAAGGGTAGGAATTAATCATTTTGTTATTTTTGTATCCATCTCCTCTCTTAGTTCAAGATCTCATCACCTTTCACTGTGTATTGGTTTGCCTCCACCTGTTTGACACTCATGTTCTTATTGCATCTCACCATCCTTTATCATACCCCCTAACTGTTGTTCCTCAAGGTTCTTTACTGGGCCTTCTCCTATAATCTCTTTCTTGGAATCTTCATCAGTTAAACCCATCTTTAGTATAGATAACTTACAACTCTATATACCCAGCTCAACTTAGGAGAGCCTAAGCTTCAGTCTCACAGAATTAGTGGTCTATTAGATATTTCAAACTAGTTGTCTTGGAAACAACAAACTCAACAAGTGTACAACTGAACTCATCATTTTATTAAATATCATTTAACTATTTGTATTTATTCATTTTAATTTGTGTTTTATGTAATATATATATATATATATATACACACACACATACATATACAGATTTACATGCATTTGCTATCTCCATCTACTGATGATTGTTTCATTAGTTGTACTTGAATCCTTAGTGCTTAGGATAGTGTCTAGCACATAGTAAAATTACATATTTTAAATGGAAGTCCTCTGTAGGGAACAATCTTTCTGACCCATCCTGTCCCTCATGCCAACTATCTCTTCTTTTCCTTTTTGTCTTCTCCCACCCTCTATTTTTTGCTATCTCCTTCTGTTCTCAATATCCTTTTTTTGCTTCATCATAATCTCTTGATATCCAGGAAGGAAGGGAGGGAGAAATGGAAGGAAGGAAGGAAGGAAGGAAGGAAGGAAGGAAGGAAGGAAGGAAGGA